>JAXQQM020072614.1:0-90762 GCA_034641835.2 Pinus albicaulis
AAATTAATGGAGAAAGTTAAGTTAGGATAGGATTGAGATTCTAATTCTAGATCTCAGATCCTAATATTCAGGGAGTGGTTCAAACCACCCGATTATGAGAAAGCCTATATGTACTAGGCTGTTCTCTTGATTCATGTATCAGATTGTGTGAGTGTGTTTGTACACTCTCCAGGTTCTCACCTGGAGAGTTATTTCATTAATTTTATCATGGTATCAGAGGTTTAGGTCGAAGCTAAATAGATATGTGGGAAAGTGAATGCTGCATGAAGCCAAGAGCCTGTGAGAAGGCCGTGAAGGTGAATTTGCGTGTCTGTTGGTGGAGGCTGTAGTCCATTGGCTGTAGTCACCTGCGAGTGCCTGAGTGAAAGCGTTTGGACTATGTTCTCGTGGCCGGTTTCAAAAGGAATCGAGGAATCTTGCTGCTGTCGTTGGAAGTCCACTCCATCGGATCCACAGAGCTTATGAGCAGATGGAGTCTGGTTGCTCAAGTGGATCGAATTACCGGGTCAGCGAAATTCAATGCCGGGTGAGATCATAATTCATAATTTGTTTTTAATTTCTGGTGTCCCATCTCTGTGCTGCGTTTGAAGCAGAGATCCTTAGCGTGATACTCATTTCGAAGCAGCACTCCAATAGCGTGAAAGACCCCCGTGAAGGCATGTTGAATTGTTGGCATTGCATGTTGGATTGCTGGCATCATTCACTGCAAGATCGATTCAGAGGGGAACATGCAGTGAAGAGGGGGATGCTGTTCTTCAACAACAACGTCCGTAGTTGAAGATTATTTGTTGCTGTTTTTTCACATTAATGATGGGGATCGTATACTTGGTCGATCTTATCCATCTCAGTTAACTAGATTTGCATTGTCGTGAGGATCGATCCAATTGAATTATTGAGGCCGCTACAAAGATTTTAATGCTGCAAATTAATTTTTAATGCTGCAAATATTGAAGCCGCAACCATTATTCCTGCTATCTGCAAGCTTGAACGAGCGCCCAAAGCTTGGGTATATATTTTTTAAATCACTGATACTCGTCCACAGGCTCCTCCGAGAGGGGGACTTCATTGTACAGGACCAGCTCAGCGTCGACACCTTCAGCAGGGGTCGCAGTTATCTCAATCTCGTTGCCTTCAAGGACAAGTCGACGGCGCTGACGTGGCATCTGTCGTGCTGGGTGAGGTGCTATGCCAAATACATAGACCAGTGGTTGTGCACCTGTCGTGCCCTAGGGGAATTCTTGGACGGGAGGTCTGGAGATCGAACCACCTCGAGTCTGGTTAACACAGAGCTGGTGAGGGAATTATCGGCGTTGATAGCCTTTGAGTGGGATTCTTGTTGTTCGAGCTAGCTGAGGAAGAGACCATTTATGTTGCCTTTGCCCTCTGCGTGAGTGTGAAGAGGCTCTCTGTCCTCCGCGTAGAGACAAGGAAGATCACGGAAGCGCTGGTGCTACACATTTTAAAAACGAGGACAAGGGTGTATTACATCTTCGTGGAGCTTTGTAGAGTGGACGAACACTTAGCAACTGCTACATTTCTCCAATCTATACGCGGAGCTCAATTCCGTAGTTAGGTTGGGTGGAAAGCATTCATTAATAAAAAAAAATATTAATTAATTTGTTGTGTCTTTCTTCAGAAATATGTATCATTAGAGATCACATGCATCAGAATTGGATGGCGATATCATTTCCAGTTTGTTGAGAGGTCATTTGCTGCTCGTTGCAAGAGCTGAGGGCACTAAGCCCTGCGTGGCATAAAAGCCACAGTCTACAAGGTTCTACTGTTGAAGAGCTGCCAAAGGGAGGATTCCCGCCTGCATGGTGATGGGGTTGTTGGAGCTCGTAAGAGGACTGAGTGGAGTCAAAATCTGGAAGCAAGACAAAATCAGATAAATTGGACCTTTTAACAACATGTCTATATTTTTAGATATTTTTGATTCTGATGATGATGATGATGATATTTTCATGTTGGCATTTGGAGGCATTAGCATGAGTAGTATTTTTAAGTTTGGATTTTTTTCTTTTCTTTTAGAAATACAATGTGGTTATGTTAATGACCACGAGAAACAAGAGGCACAATCCGCTGTGCAAGATCCTGATATTGAAGAGTCACACGTTGATCTTCAGGAAGGATGTAAAGATGAACAAAGTGTTGAAGATCAATTCGACGAGCCACATGAAGCTGATGGCGAAGACCTGGCAGAAGAAGACAGAGCTGGAGAGAATTTAAAATGTGATAATCTCATCAATATTTATGTGTGTGCAGATGACAACATTGCTGAAATTTACATGCGTGACACCAGAAATGGTGAGAGAAAACAATTTCCTACTAAGCCTGTCTTAACTTTCAAAAGGGCGTGGATAAGCGTTCAAGTTTTCCATCACTGGGGAAGAAATGAGGCGAAGATACATCACTATCTCATGACAAAGAAAGTGAAGATGAAGCCTCATCCACGAATGAACAAATATGGTCTCACAAGCATAAAGACCAAGATGAAAACTTTGTTACCAAGTTTTTTATGTCTTTTTACCATTGTAAGCCTAGCTGAGACTAGTACAACAGGCGTATGTTATCATACATTATTGTTCTGTACCTTTTCTCCATTAAGGGGGAGTGTTAGAAATTAATGGAGAAAGTTAAGTTATGATAGGATTGAGATTCTAATTCTAGATCTCAGATCCTAATATTCAGGGAGTGGTTCAAACCACCCGATTATGAGAAAGCCTATATGTACTAGGCTGTTCTCTTGATTTATGTATCCGATTGTGTGAGTGTGTTTGTGGTTCAAACCACCCGATTATGAGAAAGCCTATATGTACTAGGCTGTTCTCTTGATTTATGTATCCGATTGTGTGAGTGTGTTTGTACACTCTCTAAGTTCTTACCTAGAAAGTCATTTCATTAATTTTAGTATCATAAACTTTAAAATATCATTTCATTTCAATGCTTTATAAAAGAACAAACTATTTACCATTGACCATGCAAGACCTTGAACTTGGAATACTTTGGTTAGATGACATCGAGATTATTGGTCGAAGAGAGAATATCGACTCTACTTGCCTATAAGTAAACATGGTATATAAATGTCATTGCCACACCTGGTATGTTTGAAATAGAAGCCTCGTGGTATGAAGCGATGGTGTAGTAGGGTTTCAGACATTTGAGAAAACATTGAAGAAGGCATTTGAGGAACATGTCCATGGTTCCAGGGTTCAGGCGTTTCCTGGGGACTCACCTCTCTTCTCCATTTCCACGCTTTACAGCCTTTTTCTCGAGGGGAGTCACCACCAAACTTTTTGTTGGAGGTATGTATGCTTCATGAATGCCCCACCATCAGTTCCCCTCATGATATCGACCTTCAAACAAAATTGGATGGCTGTAGACTCACGCACAGAATAGCAGATGAAGTTTATCGATATCCAATAGCCAGTTAGAATTGACGTTGAGCTTTGTTTTTTCTTTAGTGCCAACTTTGTTCAGGGGATTTTCTGTTAAGTCTATCTGTTGCTTCTCCAAGGGAATTGTTTCAAGCTATATTGATTAAAATGTGTATGATATATGTTTCGGTCTCTGGTTGAATAAATTGCTTAAGGACAAGTTGTTTAGGATGGGTTTAGCTCAAGGAGATCCATTAACTGAAAATACTTCAAGAATTCAAACACATATCTGGGCTACCTCAACCTCCTGACTATGAACAACAGAGATCTCGAGGGAGCGAGAGAAGGGTCGGTCTTTCTGACGTTTGGAAATATTTGGGAGGGAATTTCCTTCGTAATTTTTTCCCTGGGCGCCAGTGAAACGCCATTTGTTTAGACGGAGGGACTATGAAACTTTGTATTGTGTACAACGGGTACAACAACTGCATAAACGCTATCCGTTTTCTGTTTTAACACGGCCCTTGATTGGGCATCCATCGGGATTCGAACCTCGGTCATTGCAGCAGTAAGAGAGAGACTGATGAACATATCCGTTTTAGGGTCTCATTTATTTATTTTTGAATAAAATACTTCTCATTCTACAATTTACAATAAAAGTTACATGTATTTTGTTAAAAAGGGCCGTAAGGACAGTCGTCACAAGAACAATGGCAATACCTACCAGTCCTATAAACAGCTCAAAATGTATACCACACAGGACCAACAAGTAAATGTTCTTCATAAAGGAAGCACAGGCTAAATCACTAGAGATCAAAACCGCAATCATTAGGCCAACTGTCCGTGACTCCGGTCAGAATGTCATGTCAAGCATCTATAGGGATAGTGCCTGGACCGGGAATAGTAGGGTCTAACTAATTTTCATCCAGTGGAAACTTAGTCTATGCAACAGCATAGATTTTGAGTCAAAATGTCTTTGCCGTTCCTGCCAGTTTTTCTTTCACCATACAAATGAGGGCTTCCACGTTGATTCAATTGTCCAACTCCTTTACTAAGGCTTCTTGGATGTATGATACGAAATGAAGTAGGTATCTGTACTTTAATAGTCATTCTGGTGGCTGAATGTGTTCAACTTGGTGGTGTTTAGATCTTTCATAGAAACATTGACGAATGCCTTATACCTGATACGTTAGTATGCTGTGTGTTTTGGTGGTTTTGTTGAGAATTATAGCTCAAACAGGAACTTCTGGACAAGTTTAGTCTGAACGAGAAGTAGTTCGAGATATTTCATAAAATAATTATAGTTTGTAATTCACTTTAGTAAAAAAGTGAAAAGTCTTATATTTAGTTGTGAAGTCTTTAAAAGTGGATTTCTTACATGACTTAGACTAGGTGTAATATCAAAAATTGATTAGGGTTTTGGTTTCAGCTAAAAGTATAAAGAAAGATCAAGATAGAGGGTTTACACACACAGTTGAACAGTTTAGCAGGTTGTGAGAGAGGGAGAGTAGGGATTCAGGAAAGAGACGAATCTTGGCAGCAAGCAGAGGCTGTACAGAGTAGGTCTGTACAGTTTTGTACAATTGTACAAATCTAAGTAGTTTTGTACAGCTGTATGGAACAGTTTCGCCACACCTGTATGGAAGTCTGCACAGTTGTAGAATTATATTGTAGAATTGTATGGAAGTTTGTACAGTGGCACGGACATGCAGTGCAGTCTTACGGATAGAGCCATACAGTTCATATTGTGAGGCTGTACAGCAGGCTCTATTCTTTGGCAGGCCATACTGCTTAGTTCAGGGTGATTTTTGTTCACCATGCAGCTGCTTGGTTTTAGCAAACTGTGGAGGTTTCCTTGTAAGTTTTTCAAAGGAATGAAAAGTTGAATTTGAAGGAGACATTACCTGTGTATGTGTGAAACTGTTTCTATGCTATTGCTATTTAATTTCCAGCTATTGTGAGTGGAGCTACGTTTGAACTTAATTTCTGCATTTATTAAATTAAAAAATTCACTTGTTTAATTGAGATCATAAGGACATTAGTCATCTAGGCTTATAAAATTTACATGTTTTTAGAGCTATTTCTTTGATTGAAATTCTCAGGGATTGGCAGCAGTAAATCAATTGCAAGGAAGTGTTGAAATCTAGGGCAAAGATATTAGATGATTTCTCTTATAATGATAACTGCTTGTGAGGACTTTTTACTTTTCTTAATTAGGTTTTTCTTGTACTTGATTATTATTATGTGTTCTTCTTCATCAAACAGCTACAAGACCATAAAGAACAATGAGACAAAGGACACAAGATGTAGGCGATTAGCCAAGGCCAAAACCTCTCCAGCCTGAGAGGAAAACCCACAAGAATTCTTCTTCTTATAGAATATTCAATTGACGAATTCCAAGGCCTAGACCCTTGACAAAGAACCCCTCCAAGACCAAGTCAATGCTTCCTCTTTGATATTCTTCTTCTTCCAGCAACTTTGACCTACTCAGCAACTGCAACTTCGATTTGCCCAGAAACTACAACTTCAACTTGCCCAGAAACTGCAATTTCGATTTGCCGAGAAGCTGCAACTTCGACTTGCCCAGAAACTGCAACTTCGATTTGCTGAGAAGCTGCAACTTTGACTTGCCCAGAAATTGCAACTTCGACTGCAACTTCGACTTGCCCAGAAACCGCAACTTCGACTGCAACCAGAACCTGCAACTTTGACTGCAACCAGAACCTGCAACTTTGACTGCAACTTCGATTGCCCAGAAACTACAGCTTCTCTTCTTTTCTTGGGTAGATTTTCTCTCCTAGAGAATTTGACTTTCAGAATAACTCTTCTTGGTGACCTAACTTCAATTTTGCAACTCAGCTTCACTGTAACAATATGTGCCCTAATTCCTTCGCATGCGTGGAGAGAAGTAGCCCAAAAACAAATCCAAAACTTCGACTTTTTCTCCTTCCTTAGCCTTCCTCTTCTTCGCACTTCCTTTCGTCCTTAAGATTGAACTTGTGTGTGTATTCTCCAAATGAGGCCGAGGTCTTCTTTATATAGGCTTCACATAGGGTCGAATTGCTTCTTTTAGGCTGACTAGAAGTTTCCTTAGTCCGACTTGATGCTTGCATGTTTGACATGGTATTGGAGGGTCTTTTGACAATATGTAACATGCCCAAATGGGTCATTCATACATGACAATGACTCAATGACTTTATAACAAACCTAGAAGCACTCAATGGGTGCTTGATCTATAAAATAAATTCTCTTAAGCATGAAACCCATGCCACAAGACTTACAATAATAAATTTATTTTTCTCTTTTCATTAAATGCATGAAATCATGATTACATTTGTTATTATGAAGACCGAACCTAGTTACATATTTCAACACTCCCTCTTAACTAGAGAGGTATTCATAATCCATACAAGGTACTTGGACATTCTCAATTTGAAGAATTCTCATAAGAAGAGTCAGATTGGTAACCAATTGTTTAGCATCATATCATCCAACGTTGTCATATAGCAAGGCCTTGACTAACAACTCTATCTCTCCACAAGATCAGAGCACAATGCTGGCGAGACCAATTATTTATAGACACCCTCATCATTGTCTCCCTCAGAACATACCCCACCTGTGTTCTCTCAGAATATGTTCCACCATGACTATTCTTATATTGGATTCCCAGTCCTCAAAGAATATCGGTCCTTTACGACCACTCTTATCTTGGATGCCCTACCACATCCTCAAAGAGTATCGAATGCCAGATTCTTACCCAATTCTCCATTCTATCTTCCCAAGTGAAGACAAGAATGATGTGTCTATCTCTCTCTCTTAATTAGGGAGGACATATCCATTCCAATGAAGGAATGTACCCATTCCTATAAAAAGGATGTACCCAAGCTCCCTCTTGTCCAGGGACTTGCTTCCAGCAGCCCTTTAGGTGGAGATCATGGGACAACCAACTGCTTGAAGAGCTCCTCCCTTCGATGTCATGAACTTCTTTTCTTTATTCAAGAGTCTTCATCTTTTTGGGACTTCTTTGTAGGGCATCTGTTGAGAAGTTAGGGCGTTTAATTCAATTTCTCTTTCATGATAATTACTTGTAAACTTGTTATGCTTCTTTTACTTAGATCTTATCTTTGTTAGCTTATTATGTCTTTCATCAAGTCAATTATCAGAAGACAAGAAACGCAAAGTTTAGGCTCTTCAAGCCAGGGCCAAAACCTCTCCCTTTTGGAGAGGAAAACCCAAAAACATTTCTTCTTATAGATCTTCAATTGACAAGTACCATTATCCTAACCTAGACCTTTGACTTCTATATGCCTCCAAGACCTTGTCACTGCTCCATTAGTCTCCTTATGGCGACTTCTCTTTTCTGCATTGCACTGCACCAACACTAGGGAGACTCGGTCCCTATATTAGCAACCTTAATAATGTGCTTCTTATCCTTTCCTTTCGGCCTCCAAGATGTTCCTCTTCAACCTTCTATTTGCACCTATGACATCCAAGATCGAGCTCTTGCACCTTCTGGAATATCCCTCCTTAATGTTGTGTATACTTTGATCTTCTTCAGATATGTCTAGAATATTTCTGATTTGAGGTTTCTGGGAGTGTTGACTTGTTGTGACAAATTTTCCTTTATTATCATCAAATACCTAAAATTATATATTTATTAAAACAAGTCAATTAACCTTTTAAAAAAAATAAATTATATAATTATTATGACAAATTATTAACTTTTTTAAAATTAAATTAAATCTATTTCCCTCTATTTTCATATCATTGTCGACCTTTTTCACCTAATCATAACCCTATTTATTACATCCCAAACTTATCTGTTTTCCTCATATTTTCTATATCCCGATGATGAACCTTAGTTGAAGGTTCGAAACATCGATTTTAATGTAAATTTATGGGATGGATCTGGAAAATTTGTCACAACATGTCTGGAATATGTTAACCCAAAACTAAGGCTTGTATTGTCTTTTCTATGCACTCCTTATAGTCTTCCTTTCTTAGCTATTTAGTCACGTTTATTTTTTGCACACTAGGTTGATCCTTTGCATACCCTTACAACCTTATTTCTTGTGTTATATTCCTCCCTCTTCACGCATTGCAATCCACAATCTTATCACAAAATTTGGGCCCAAAGACAAGCCCTTATTCCAACCCTGTTCTTCTTTTATCCTCTTTCGAAATGCTCCCTTTCTTCACACTAAATTCAAACATTTTATTCGTACTTGATTACAGAAATGATCTAAAAACTTGATATCATATGAGGCCGCAGTTCCTCTTATTTATAGAGACTGTCTTCCATTCATTACGCCGACATGACTGGGCAGGCCAACTTGATAAGGCGTATATCCATCAATTTTGAGCCGACTTTCTTGGAGCGTTTAGACAAGGTCTTGACTCTTGAGGCATACTTTTTACATCTATAATTGTCTTTACAAGTGTAACAACACTTTATATACATGACTCTAAATTATACATTTATGACAAGATGACAAACCCTTAAAGACATCAAGAAGTATTTGACCTATAATAAAAAATACTTTCTCATGAAACCCATGAGGCAAGCATTTAGAAAATACATTTTATTATCATTGTCTTCTTCATTACATAAATTCATAATTACTTAGTCATTATGAACATCGAACCTAGTTACATATCCAACACTCCCTCTTAACTAGGGAGGTATTCATAATGGTACATGGTCACTCTCAATTTGAAGAATCTCATAATAAGAATTTGATTGGTAATCCCATCTGTATAGCATCATGTCAACCAACATTGTCAAAGTGCAAGGCCTTGACTAACAATTCCATCTCTCCACTAGACCATGAGCTGGTGAGACCAATGATGAGTAGACACCCTCATCATTGTCTCTCTAGGATCATATCCCACCCTGGGTTCATATAGGATATGTCCATCAGGACTATTCTTACTATTGGATTCCTAGTCCTTAAAGAATATCCGACCTTTCACGACTGCTCTTTCCTTGGATGTCCTAATACATCCCTAAAAGAGTATTGGATGCCAGATGATTACCCAATCCCGCATTCTGTCTTCTAGGTGAAGACCAGAATGATGTGTCTATCTCTCCCTCTCAGTTAGGGAGGACATATTCCACAAAGGAATGTACTCATTCCTATGCAAGGAATATGCCTAAGCTCCCTCTTGGCTTAGGAATTACCCAGTTTCTTCCAAATAAGAAACTTATTTCCAGGCTCCCTCTTAATTAGGGACGACCTGTAGCAACAATGATGAAAAACACCCAGCTGCACATGAAGAACTCCTTCCTTCAATGTCATGAATTTCTTTGTTGTTGAGGAGTCTTCATCTTTTGGGATCTTTACATAGGGCTCAGGTCATCCATCACTTTCATCTAAGAGTCATGTCTTCTATCAGAAAGTGATCCATCAATCTTCTTGTTTGGTCTAACTTTATGCCATGCTGCTTTCCTTCGAACCATACTTCTTCCAAGGTTCTTTTTTCTGCCATATGGTTGTCAACCCGTGGAAGTCATATACTTCCCTTTGGCATCCCTGCATAAGCTCATCATATATTAATTAATTATAAACATGAACTTTAAATCAAAAGTTACCTTAGTGGTGATCTTTCACCATGACATCATTTTGTATGCATCGACATCCTTTGTTTATAGATTGACACATCTCATAAAGATATGTATTGTCAAGGTGTCTTCATCTTTTCCAGACTTCTATCAGAGTCTACATATCTTCCCAGGAGATTTTCTAGTCAAGTCTTCTTGGCTTCCTTGGATGTTGACTGCTTCTTTCCATGGTTGTACTTCTCACAATCTCTTCCTTCTTCTTTCTCCACACAATTTTATTTCATTCCCAGGAAATTCCACTGTACAGTTCATTGATAATGTATAATCACCTCATATTCCATGTGAGGACATATTATGTTGATTTCATCTAGTGTAGATCATGCCTTTTGGCAACCTGTGCATCGGAAGAGTTTCTGCTTTCTATTTTGATCGTACTTCTAAAAATAGAAGTATACTACATGACATGACTTCATAGAATCCAGTGTTAGCATATATATAAATGTACCTCATCCTTTTCCTTTTGAGTCATTCCACAACAAGTTTCCTTAGAATGAAGAGTTTCATCCCCTTGACCTGCTTCATCAATATGTCATCATATCCTAATCCCATAATTCTGCAATTTAGAATTCTCGATGAAACCTATTGCTTTCTTTCTAACCAGTGAGTCCAAAGATGACTCCATTAGAAAATGTCAGCATCTTTTTCCATATTGATTATTGAATGATGACCCTTGATCTAGATGACTACCTTCCATCAATGTTGTTTTAGTGAGGTTCCCAGGAGCCACTTCTTTCATGGCAAGTTGTTGCATAAGTGTATTGCAGACATCCTCCTATGACAAGTGCTCCTTCTTCAATGCTTCTATCATAATGCTAATTTTAAAATGATGCATCTATCTAATATACAATGCTTCCTAACATACTATTTTACAACCAACATATACCTCTTTAAGAGGAAGATGATCTCAATCATAATAGAGATCTTTCACTTCTTCTTTCTTAGGCTTCTTTGGATCAGGTTCTTCTATTTCTCCGACAACATGGGCTTCCTCCTTTTTTCCTTTTGACCTTGTTAGATTTGGGACAATCCTTTCTAAAGTGCCCAAGTTCATTACATTTGAAGCATTGAATTTTATATGTGTTCCTTATTTTCTTTTGAGGACCAGACTTACCAAATTTTCCTTTCCTTCTTGACATAGTAGCATAGGCTTTATTTGATCCTATATTGATGTTTGATCTAGTTTCTTCTATTTTACATAAAGTCCATAGATCCTGGAATGGCATTGCTTCTTTCTTCTCATAGATGCTTGAAGTGAAGCTTCCACATTCCTTGGTAGAGCATTTAGTATCATAGTAAGTATTTCTCCACTAGACATTACTTCTCCCAATTTCTGCAGTTGATCTCTTATTTCAAAAATCTTCATAAAATATGAAGTTATTCCTTCCTTTCTCGACATCTTCAACTTGTGTAATTCTTGTCTCAGAGACATTATTTTCCCTGCAGTACTTACCGAGAATAGCTCCACCAATTTATCATATATTTCTCATGAGGATTCTAGATTTGATACATAGGGAATGATAAAGTCCTTTATGGATTCTATAAGAATTTATAGAATCCTTCGAGCTCTTATATCTCCCTTCATGTATTTGGCATGAGCTTGAGTATCTTCTTTTAAAGGTTTAGCTATTGATCCTTTGACATAGTCCATTACTTCATTTTCAATCAAATTTAAATTTGTCCTTATCTTCCATGCAAGAAAGTTTGTAGTTCCAGACAATCTGTTACTTTCCTTGCAGAAGGTCATTTTAACAGATTTAGATAAAGACATTAGGATACTTACTTGAGTAGAAGCTTTCTCCTTCTATCAGCTTCCTTGATGATGATGTAAATAGTAGCAGGGGCTCCCTCTTAGATTGGCTTCTTTAAGAGATGTGAAGAGAGCTAGATCACCTTGAATCCTTGATGCTCAAGCATAGCTTGATGATGACTTCAGCAGAATAATTTGATGAAGTCTATAATGGTGTTGAACAATGTCTTCAACAAAATGGTTGAAGCGAACAAAGTTCCTTCTCAAGTTAAATGCTCCAAAAGACTTGGAATACAAAGATATCCATGAGGATACAAATATTATATTAGATGTAAGATGAATGAGATGGATAGATAGATGATTTGAATGTTACAAATTAGGCCTGCTTATATACCTACGCAGGTGCCTCTTCACGAAAGGTCATGTCTTATCAGACATGACCTTTCAGCCTAATTACTAATTAACTAATTTATCAGTTATTTACATTATTTATTCATGACATTGCCTTCCCCTCAAAAAGCTTTGTCCTCAAAGCTTGTCGATGAAGGCCTCGATTTCTTTTCCTGCTACGAACATCTTCTCGTCTCAGGGCAGTTATCTTTGTCGATACAAGTTGATATGATCCTCTAAGTGACAAACAAAACTGTCGCATTGAGAACGGATCAGACCATCCTAAATCAATCTTCTGTGGAATCTTACGATGACTGGCAACTTGTGATGATTTGTTAGTATTCTTCGGAATATCAGCTTGTTTCTGTTCTGGATACATAGCTCGGCTGAGTTGTCTGCTCCCGTGATTTGGATGTCGATAGGGAACTTTTTTGGTTTGACTTTGATTTTCTTTTGGCGAGGATGTTATTGAGTATGTTACAGAACCTTCACTTAGAATGCTCCTTGTCTGAACTGCAACATTGAAGTTTGTATCGTTTGCAACTTGCCTGTCTTCTTCTTGAGTTGTGACATTTACTGGATCAATGTTCATTTTTCCTGCAACTTGAACTTCTACATTTGTCAGTTTCGACAACTCTTTTTCGACAAGTTGTTGCACCTTGTTTTCCAATGACTTTGTATCCTTCTTCAATTTCTTAATTTGCGTTAGCAATTTTTCGTTGTGGTCCTTGAGGCGAGCAACTTCTTCATTCTTATTAGTTGTGATTTTGTCAATTTCCTTTTGCATATTTTGGATCGCCTTTTTACTTTCTTGAGAAATTACTTTTGAAATTTCTTGAATGTCTTCAGGTGTCACTGAATTTGGCTTTAAGTTGACCTCCTGTAGCGTTATTTTCTTTTTTTTGTAGGAGAATGTTAAAAATTTCTTTTTTGTATTAAGGACGAATGACCCTAGTGATTCCATCCAGAGCGAACCCAAAATTATATCACTATTGTTACAAAATAAGGTTTTAACAGTAAATTGCGAGACCAAGGAATACTCCCCAATACTTAGGTGTAGATTCCTTATGTCGTATTGTTTTTCATTTGCGTTAATTGAATTTGTTTCGATTATATTTGATTAAGGGATCACTAATTGGTTAGCACATTCAATACTACATAATTATCCTTTTGATTAAGATCGATAGATATGAGAACTTCCTTTCCCGCAAGTGACCCTTTGATTCTAATTAGCGTACAAACAAACATACTATAATTTTCAGGAAATCTTCCTTCTTTCCTTTCCGAATTAGATTCAATTTCCTTTTCATCAATGATTGATTCCATTTTGTCTGTTGAATTGAGTTTTTAGGGTTTTTAAGGTAACCCTTCCTAACTTGCTCTTCTTATTTTTAATGAAGTTATTATTCCTTCAATTTTTTTATTTATTTATTTTTAATAATTTAATTAATTAAATATATATATATTCTTTTAACAATTGATTTTTTTTTAACTCTTTTTTTTTGTTGAAAGGTTACAACCCTAGTGAAACGTGGCTATTCACATATATCCACCTATAAAAAATATGTCCACTTATGTATATTTGACTCGGTTAATGTTTTCCATGTAAAAGTGAACTTACCATTCACACAAAGATTTTTTATTCCTTTACTTCTTATTTTACCTTGCAAATACCATGGGCTTCCAAAACCACGAGTTTGTAAACCACTGGAAGAATAATCAAAATAACCTTACCTACTCTTCCTTATTTCTTTTTCCTTTTTAATTTTAAATTGTCTTGGTATGTACGTATATGTATCTCTTCTTTATATATATCTTTTTATTTTTTTTGTTTTTACTTTTATATATATATATATATATATATTTTTTTTTTTTTTTGACTATATATATATATATATTTCTTTTGCTTTTCTTTTTTTTCAAAAATTTCCCTTTTTTTCTTCAAATTTTTAATTTTGGCCAGAGGCCTACTGGTGAAATTTCTTCAAATTTTTAATTATGGCCAAAGGCCTACTGGTGAAATTCTTCAAATTTTTAACTCTGGCCAAAGGCCTACTGGTGAAAATGGAGAAACTCCAACACTAGTAGCAAAATGCTTCGACGACAACAATGTTGACAAATTTTTGATGGCCAAAGGCTTGGACCGAGGAGCGTAGCTCTGTGCAGCGATGAGCGGCCAGAAGATTGAACTCCTTTGATACCAAATAAAGCGAACAAAGTTCCTTCTCAAGTTAAATGCTCCAAAAGACTTGGAATACAAAGATATCCATGAGGATACAAATACTATATTAGATGTAAGATGAATGAGATAGATAGATAGATGATTTGAATGTTACAAATGAGGTCTGCTTATATACCTACGCAGGTGCTTCTTCACGAAAGGTCATGTCTTATCCGACATGACCTTTCAACGTAATTACTAATTAACTAATTAGTAATTTATCATTTATTTACATTATTTATTCATTACAATGGTGGCTTGATGATGTCTCCAACAATGTTGATTAGGCTTCAACACCAAATATCTTTAGAATCTTTGATGGTAAAGATTTCCTTCTTAATATGTAGGTCCTTTGAATAAGGTCGTTGATCTTCTTGAGATGGCTTGAGGGTTTCTCCAATTTCTGCATGGTGCTTTTTGAATGAAGGTCTTCTTCCTTGGATCTAGGGTTTTGACCTTTTAATGTAGATTTCTTTTCTTTGAAGCTTTCCTTGAAAACTGATCTTTGCCCTCCTTCCCAAAACTCGATCTTTGTGTCTTCTTGAAAATTGCCCTTTCTTGTCTTCAACACCTTAGCTCTGATACCATGTTGAGAAGTTAGGGCGTTTAATTCAATTTCTCTTTCATGATAATTACTTGTGAACTTGTTAGGCTTCTTTTACTTAGATCTTATCTTTGTTAGCTTATTATGTCTTTCATCAAGTCAATTATCAAAATACAAGAAACATAAAGTTTAGGCTCTTCAAGCCAAGGCCAAAACCTCTCCCTTTTGGAGAGGAAAACCCAAAAGCAATTCTTCTTATAGATCTTCAATTGACAAGTACCATTATCTTGACCTAGACCTTTGACTTTAGTATGCCTCCAAGACCTTGTCACTGCTCCACTAGTCTCCTTATGCTGACTTCTCTTTTCTGCACTGTACTGCACCAACACTAGGGAGACTCTGTCCCTATTTTAGTAGCCCCAATAATGTGCTTCTTATCCTTTCCGTTCGGCCTCCAAGAAGTTCCTCCTCAACCTTCTATCTGCACCTATTTCATCCAAGATTGAGCTCTTGCACTTGTTGGAATATCCCTCCTTAATGCTGTGTATACTTTGATATTCTTCAGATATGTCTGGAATATGTTAACCCAAAATTGAGACCTGTATTGTCCTTTCTATGCACTCCTTATAGTCTTCCTTTCTTACCTGTATAGTCACCTTTATTTTTTCACACTAGGTTGATCCTTCACATACCCTTACAACCTTATTTCTTGTGGTATATTCGTCCCTCTTCATGCACTACAATCCGCAGTCTTATCACAGACTTTAGACCCAAAGACAAGAGCCCTTATTCCAACATTGTTCTTCTTTTATTCTCTTCTGAAATGCTCCCTTTCTTCGCACTAAATTCAAACCTTTTCTTCGTACTTGATTACAGAACTGATCCGAAAATCTTGATATCATATGAGGCCGTAGTCCCTCCTATTTATAGAGATTGTCTTCCATTCATTCGGCCGACATGAGCTCTTGTGGGAAGGCCGACTTGATAAGGTGTATATCCATCACTTTTGAGCCGACTTTCTTGGAGTGTTTAGACAAGGTCTTGACGCTAACAAGAATTGAAATCTGAAAAGAAGTGGAGCAGAGGATTGCTCTTATGAGTATTACGAATTACTTAAATAAGATTACATTGGAAACATCGGCAATAAATGACTGGAGTGAAACTTGACTAAACTGGACTAATTGAAACTGAACTAGGACACTTGGATGGATGGTTTCGACAACTAGCAGGTGGTTGGAATTAGATTCTCCAACACTCCCCCTTAATTACAACCACATAAAAATTTAATTAAGATACCTGTTGGTCTATGTCTCAGTGAGGCTTACAATTTAAAAAAAATTGACTTCAACTAGATTTAGTTTTCTTCTTCTCTTCTTCCAAATCATGTAGCCTCTAAATTGTTTCATCATTTTCTTCTTGTTGTATTCCTTAAACTTCATTTTCTTCATTTGCTGGTGCAGGTCTTCTATTGTTCCAGACTGTCTTAGCATGTCGTGGACTTCTTCAAGAAATGACTTGTATGTGGGCTGCTGCCACATATTGTCTTCTGTAGTGCACTTTTCATCATAAATCTACTGCAACATAAGATGTGAATAATATTTTATCTCTTAAGAATTCCAATACCTGAAAATTTCATTGACATTTTCATCATGCATGCTGTCTTCAACATTCATATCTACAACTTTTGTGTACACCTCATCAAGACATGGTGTTGCAAGAAACTTTAACTCTTCTTCATAATTAGACTATGTACCTGCACACTGGAAATCAAAGTTAGAATTAAAAATATTTGCAGAACGACATTGGTTCTGGTCTTTTTGCTCTGTAATGAGAGTTGTATCCTGTTGCGCTTCCTTCGCTGCCTCTTCCTCTGTCTCCATTTCTGCTTTCCCTTTGCAGAATTATTTCTTTGCATTTGCCTTTATATCTGTTTCTGTCTTTGTCTTTGTCTTTGTCTCTGTCTTTTTCTCTACCTTTGTCTTTTTCTCTGTCTCTGTCTCTTCTTCACGAACCTGTGTTGCTGCAATCAGGTTGTCTTCCACTAACTGAAGTGGGATTATCTCACCAAATAGCATCATGTCGATATCGTGTTTTAGTTGTATCATCTGCAACCAGTCATCATTAGCCAACAAATCTTGATCAAATTTTGCATCAACTAGATTTACCATAGTATTTTTACTCTAATCAGCAAGCTCAGTTGCTGGATTCACCAAATCTTCATCAACAAGCTGTGTTGCCGGATTCACCAAATCTTCATCAACAAACTCTGTTGCTGGTATCACCAAGTCATCATCAGCAAGCTCTGTTGCTGGAATCACGTTAGCAAGCTCTGTTGCTGGAATCACCAAGTCTTCATCAACAAGCTCTGTTGCTGGATTCATCAAATTGTCATTAGCAAGATCTGTTGCTGGATTCATCAAATTGTCCTCAGCAAGTTGTGTTGCTGGATTCACCAAAGTTTCGTCAGCAAGCTCCGTTGCTGGATTCATCAAATCTTCGTCCACTTGTGGCTGTCCACAGTGGGGTTCACGAGCCTCTTCGTGTTGCTTCTCTGTTGCTTCTGCAATTGCTTCAGATTCACCTTCATCGTCAACTTTAGTGCTCCCCCTTGCACCAAAACACCTCTCAAGGGTATCCCATGCCTCCTTGGTTGTCTTGGCATCTGAAATTAAGGGAAGAATGCTTTCATCCACATATTGTTTTATGCATTTTAATGCTAAGGCCTCCTTTTGCCTATTTATTTCCAGATCTAAAAAGATCTCAAACATCTTTTGTTTTTGCTTTAGCCTCTTGGCTTTTCCCATTTGTTGACTGCAGCTCAACAAAAAAACTGATTTGCATACTTTTTTTGTGGTGGCTTCTCCGTTGCTCTTCCACAAACAAATAGACTTGCAATTTCTCTATAACCACAATGATTTTTGAAAAACTTTTATCAACTCCTCTTCAAAGAAGTGAAAACCCATATATATGAATATTTATATGATCATTTTTTAAACCATAATGCTTCTCCTCATATGCACTTCAAAGGCATATTATATCATAACCCTTTTTAAAACAATTATTCATGCACTTTTTGATTTACCATGCCAACTTAAAATTAATCTTTAAATAAAAAACACGTGAAGCATTTTTTAAGAAAAGCCCCCCTTAAAATAAACTTTCAAAAACAATACTCATGGTTTCTTAATGTGTTACGAATACTTTTCTTGCTCCAAAAAAAGACTTTTTGACTTTTCAAGCAATGTGTGGTCCCAAACCGTTTCGTGTAGAGGTGGGCTTCAAAACTGCGGTGGACTTCAAACTTCGTGCACCGAATTGACTTGTTGCAATGTAATCTGGCTAACACTATTGTTGATGCTCTGTGACCGCTTGTTGCATTGGAATCTGGCTAACGCTATCGTTGATGCTCTGTGGCCGCATCAGTTTTCGAAACTAACGCACGTCTTCGCTTTGGAGTGCTGTGTTAATAACAGTCTCGTTGCTATGGACTTTGGCGTTAGTAACGCATCGACTAACACACCTCTAATAATCTGGGCCTGGGGTATAACACTCTGGCTGCATTGCTTGGAGTGCGTTATGTTGATTTTTTATTTTTTATTTTTTTAAATAAAAACATATTTTGAGCTGAACCTTTTTCAATTTGTTTGGCTTGCGCCATCACTAGTTTGCCGTAACTGGCTTTTACGTTCTTCAACTGCTTCTTTGCAGGAAGCGTCTTCCAATTTCTTCAAACTTCTGCTGCTCTCTCAAAGAGTCTTATGCAGGCTCGCCTCTTCTCTCTGCTACTCCAACTTGGCTCTCGTTGCTGCTCTCTCCAGGAGTCTTATGCAAACTAGCTCTGATACCATGACAAGAATTGAAAACTGAAAAGAAGCGGAGCAGAGGATTCCTCTTCTGAGTATTACGAATTACTTAAATAAGATTACATTGGAAACATCGGCAATAAATAACTGGAGTGAAACTCGACTAAACTGGACTAATTGAAACTGAACTGGGACACTTGGATGGACGGTTTCGACAACTAGCAGGTGGTTGGAATTAGATTCTCCAACAGAGGCATACTTTGACATCAATAATTGTCTTTACAAGTGTAACAACACTTCATATACATGACTCTAAATTACACATTTATGACAAGATGAAAAACCCCTAAAGACATCAAGAAGAAGTCTTTGACCTATAATAAAAACTACTTGCTCATCAAACCCATGAGGCAAGCATTTACAAAATACATTTTATTATTTTTGTCTTCTTCATTACATAAATTCATAATTACTTAGTCATCATGAAGACCAAACCTAGTTACACTTTCCAACAACATCGACCATCCATCATTTTCATTCATGAATCATGTCAATCATGTCATCCTTTCATTGGAAAGTGATCCATTATTCCATATCTGGCCTTTCCTTCATGCCTTGCTACCTTCTTTGCATCATGTTTCCTTCAGGATCTTTCATCCTACCACATGTGTGTTATTTGTAGATGATATCTACAACTCTTCCTTTGGTAGACTTGCATTAACCCATCCAGATATCATTAAAAAATAGAAAATGAGCATTAAATCAAGAATATCTTTGTGATGGTATTTCATCATGACATCTCATTGATTGCATCAACCTCTTGCATACATATTGACACATCTCCAAAAGATATATGATGTCAAGGGTCTCTTTCTTTTTCAAACTTCATCAAAATCTTCATATCTTTCCCATAGAGATATCATAGTCAAATTTTCTAGTCCTTGGATGTTGATTGTCTTCTCCATAGTTGCATTTTTTCATTTTTTTATTCACACATTTTCTTCGAGGAACTTTCAATCATAGTTCCTTCAACTTTGTCAACCACTTCATATTTCATATGAGGACATATTATGTTGATTTCATCTAGTCAATGTGTGAACCATGCCTTCATGCATCCTTTCACAGGAGGAGATCCTTTCTTTTGATCATGCTCTTGAGATAGAGCACTTATTCATGATATCTGCAACCATATGACATGACTCTATTTTATCAATTACAAGCATACATACCTCATTTCTTTTGGTCATCTAAACTTCCTTCGACAACTTCCTTGATTGAAAGAACATCAATCCCTTGACCTGCTTCACTTCTTTTGACATCATACCATCATCCGTGAATTCCATACAAGTTGGAATCCCTGGCGAGACACTTACTTCTTTCAGCAGGTGAATCTTCCAATGAAGAATCCAACAGAGGATCTCGATCATCCTCATCTTGCAAATGCTCCCTCCTTTTGAATGATGTATGACGAGCTCTATACTAGATGACTTTCTTTTCCCCATAAGTACTCCTTATGCTTCTAATGAGGTTACCAAGAGCTACTTCCTTTTATAGGTGATATCTACAGACTTATATTTCAGCTATCTTTCATGCTTCTTTCAAGCTCTTGCTTTCAATTGTATGCTTCTATGATGTCATCTCCTAACATGATGCATCCTATCATGCTTGTAATGATTCCTACCATGATAGATATAGAAAAACAGAAACTTGAAAAAAACTAGGTGAGGAAGACTTATCTAAAGTTCTCAACAATAGTAGAGATCGTTTACATCCTCCATCTTGAATTTCTTCTTTTCACCTTCTTCCACTTCTTCAATGATATGGGCTTCTTCTCTTCTTCGTTTGTTGCTGTCCTTCTTGAGCTTGGGACAATCTCTCTTGCAGTGCCCATATTCTTGACATCCATAGCATTGGATCTGGGACGTATTGATCTTCTTCTTTTTCTGAGGACCAAACTTGTCAAATTTTCCTACTCTTGACATGACAATAAATGTTTGAACCTGCTCTTCTGATCCTGTATCACTTTTTGCCTTCAACTTGTTTTCTTCAATTTTGCATAGTGACCACAAATTATTGAATGGGATAGCTGTCTCCTTTTCATAGGCCTTTGATACAAGGCTTCCTTGTTCATTAGTTAGAGCATTTAGAACAATGGTAATCATTTCTTTATTGGATATCATCTCTCCTAGATCTTGAAGTTGATTCCTTATTTGTGATGCTTTAGTGAGACATGTAGATATCCCTTCATCCTTTGACGCTTTCAACTTGTATAGTTCAGATCTTAGTGATATAACTTGTCCTGTTGAGCTTTCAGAAAATAATTCTGCTAGCTTATCATATATCTCTTTTGATGTCTCCAATTCTTCTACAAATGGGATGAGAGAATCCTTGATGGATTCTATGAGAATCCTTTGAGCCCTTAGATTCTTTTTCATATATTTAGATAGTGCTTGTTCTTTAGATGGTATGGAGACTTTGCCTTTGATATGATTAATAACTTCATTTTCCTCTAGGACTTTATCCTCCTTTTCTATGCAAGGAAGTTCGATGACTCAACCAACTTGTTGATCTCCTTGCAAAATAAAGTCATTTTACTAGATTTGGATATAGAAGTATAAATACTTACTTGTTAAGTGAAGATGAACTCCTCAACTTGATGTCCTTATTGATGATGATGACTTCTTGATGATGCCTTGATGTCTTTGATGATCACAATGCCTTTGATCTAGCTTTCCTTGGATGAGTAGTCTTCAAGATGCTTCAAATCGAAGTCCTTCCTTTCTTGAGTAGAGATAGGGTCTTTTGATGTCTTCTTCCTTGAGATGATGATTTGAGCAAGGATCCCAATAATGCTTTAACTGTGAACTTTTTCTTTGATCGATCTAGGGTTTTGACACTTCCTTTAAGATAATGAAGTAGTGTTTATCTTCAAATTTGTGTTGGAGATGAGAGGATCTTCTTAATTCTTTGATGCCCTTGATATCCTTCTAGAACCTTGATCTTTGAGAGCTTGAGTGTCCCTTGTTGAGCTGCCCTTCCTTGACTTGTTACCTTAACTCTGATACCATGTTGAGAAATCTAGGGCAAAGATATTAGATGATTTCTCTTATAATGATAATTGCTTGTGAGAACTTTTTACTTTTCTTAATTAGGTTTTTCTTGTATTTTATTATTATTATGTGTTCTTCTTCATCAAACAACTACCAAACCATAAAGAATAATGAGACAAAGGACACAAGATGTAGGCGATCAACCGAGGCCAAAACCTCTCAAACCTGAGAGGAAAACCCATAAGAATTCTTCTTCTTATAGAATATTTAATTGACGAATTCCAAGACCTAGGCCCTTGACCAAGAACCCCTCCAAGACCAGGTCAGTGCTTCCTCTTTGATATTCTTCTTCTTCCAACAACTTCGACCTACTCAACAACTGCAACTATAACTTTGACTTGCCCAGAAACAACAACTTTGATTTGCCTAGATAGTAGAAACTACAACTTAGACTTGCCCAAAAATTGCAACCATAAACTACAATTTCGACTGCAACTTCGATTGCACAGAAACTGCAACTTCGATTTGCCCAGAAACTGCAACTTCGACTGCAACCAAAAACTGCAACTTGAAACTGCAACTTCGATTATTCGCTTGGTTAGATTCTCTCTCCTAGAGAATTCGGCTTCCAGAACAACTCTTCTTGGTGACCTAACTTCAATTTTGCAACTCGACTTCACTGCAACAATATGTGCCCTAATTCCTTCGCACATGTGGAAAGAAGTAGCCCAAAAACAAATCCAAAACTTCGACTTTTTCTCCTTCCTTGGCCTTTCTCTTCTTCGCACTTCCTTTCGTCCTTAAGATCCAACTTGTGTGAGTGAGAGTGTGTTCTCCAAATGAGGCCGAGATCTTCTTTATATAGGCTTCGCATAGGGTCGAGTGCTTCTTTTAGGCCGACTAGAAGTCTCCTTAGGCTGAAATTCGAATTGATGCTTGCATGTTTGACATGGTCTTGGAGGGTCTTTTGACTCTAATTTGACTCAAATAATTTTTCTTACAATATGTAACATGCCCAAATGGGTCATTCATACATGACAATGACTCAATGACTTTATAACAAACCTAGAAGCACTCAATGGGTGTTTGATCTATAAAATAAATTCTCTTGAGCATGAAACCCATGCTTCAAGACTTACAATAGTAAATTTATTTTTCTTTTTTCGTTAAATACATAAAATCATGATTACATCTGTCATTATGAAGACCGAAACCTAGTTACATATTTCAATAAAGATCTGGCGAAGAAATTCAACTCAAACTTGTTTCATTTTGCAACTAGCTAATAAACACTAACCTAGCTTTAAAATAAACCAAGATTACATTCTAATACAAATTCACCTTGCAAAATTGGTACTTAGAGTTTCATCTCATTTGCTTTCTAAGTTTATAAAGCTTACCGATCTTTTTGAAGCAATTGTCAATTTCTTTAAGTACAAACATTTTGTTTAACAAAGCACCTTGCTCCAAGCATTTATTTTTGAACATCTTTTATTGAGTATTTGCTTCCAAGCATTACTTTCAAGACATATTCTTCAATTGGAATATTTACTTGTAACTAATTAATATTTGGCACTGGTCGACTTATTGCAATATCTTTACTTGTAGATGGTCATTGTTAAACACAAAAATAATGGACAGAATTTAGGGTTACCATGGAAGGCATATTATTCACAAGGATATACATATTTATACAATGTAGTATGTGTTGATTTCTGGTAGCATCATATGTGCTCTAAGTCTCAAATTTTGCAGGGAGGCTTAGGCACATGTATTCCAAAGAACCCAGAAAGCGTTTTGGAAAATTCCACTCAGACTGTGTTTTATGGAAATAATTAATTATTTGTAATGGGACCCCAAGTCTAAACTTAGGAAATTAAAATAATTTAAGGATATTAATTAAAATAGTGTAAATCTTCTAGAAAAGACGAAGATCGAGTCAAGATAATCTCAGTCGTTAATTAACGATTTAATCTTAGTCGTTGAAGACTCAACGAGAAGATTATAAGGACTTAATGGATCATTTGGAAATTACACCGAGAGAGAAAATCGAGAGATCGAAATTCTTTAGTGAGCAGTGCTCAGGGAGAAGATCGATCGAGAAGATTTTTGCAGATAGGGGCAGTGATAGATCCAGCTTTAGATTTTTCCTAAGCTGGGAATATATTTCAGAGAAGACAAAGAACAATACGCAGAGACGCAGCATAACAACTATGCAGAGGCAGCTCTGTAGCCTTGAGGAGATCAGCGATTCAGCTAAGGATCAGTCAGATCTAGTACCGGAGTGTTAGGGTGTGAGACCAGAAGAGGCCAAAAGGTCAGATCCAGCCAGCAAAAGAGCCAGCAATCAGAGGTGACACAATCCCCATGCAGAGTGATGTAGAGACTGCACAAAGGCAGCATAGGGCTCATCAGCCAGGTGTTTGGTCAATTCAAATTTTCTAGTGTCAAAGTGAGGTAACCTCACTAGCTCTTTGTCAGTTAGATTCTTTGCGTGGATGGCTAATAAGGCATCCCAAATTATATTCAGATCTCCTACATAATAATACAAACCCTTAGTTGGTGCACTGGTTTTCCGCATAAGATTTTTCCAAGGACATTGGTCCAAAAATAACGGTGTCATGTGTCTATTGTTTATTCTTGCTCAGATCTTATTTCCGCACTTATTTATTTTCCGCAATTTAATTTTGTGAAGGTTGTAGTGTATGGGTTTCAATATTTAACGTAGAACACAGTAAATAATTTTTTCAAGTAATTAACAAATAGAAGAACTCCCATCAGTTGTTGCAGTAGGATTCTTCATAGCGGAATTTTCACATGGTACCAAAGCATGTTTAGAAGTGAAGGAGCGAGAGAGCAAACCAGAAGGATCCATCGTTGAGCAGAAATCCAGAAATCAAAAAGTTGCGTAAGCAGCAAATCGATTTCCCTAGTGATTGCACAGTGGAGGGTTAAAGCTGCAAGGAAATCTCTCTCTGAGTGAGTCGACAAGGAGGTAGGATTTTCCAGTTTGTAGTTTGTCGAAGGCAGAGGGAGCAGCGCATCAGATTCAACGTAGATAAGCAGCTGGTGGGATGCGGTTTTCCTGTAGCAATAGTTGTTGGTGCAGAATGTGTCAGCAAAGAGTAGCAAAAGATACATTCGGGGATTTCGGACCTCAGAGATTTTGGACCTCAGACATTTTCTTGCCCAAGAAACCTTGATTTCCCATGCAAAAGCAGCGAGATCGTGAATTATTTGGCTTGCTCCAGCAGGGAGTGCGTAGAGCCAGTTGTCAAAGGGTTAGAGGCAGCAGATCGACATTTGCTGGGTGAGATGGCAACCAGTGGGTTGCGTGACCATGATTAGTTGGAGAGTGCCTCCAACTACATAATCTAGTAGGCAGGGATTTCCTTCCTTCTGGATGAGCATGAGCTCAAAGCCTTCATCAACAGTGCAGTTGTTGAATCGATGGATGCAGCATCATTGAGAGCCTTCAAGAACGGCATGGCAAAAGGCAAGAGACTGATCCTCAACGGAGTGAAGGATCATATTGTCTCACGCATTTTTGGCAAAGGGACAGCCAGGGAGATGTGAGAAGCTTTGGCTAAGTTGAGTGAAGGGTCTTCAGAGCAACGGATATGTTCTTCGAGGAGACACTGCGTTCTACCAGAATGCAGAAGGGAGAACGCATTGATCCCTTCCTTGCAAAACTTCAGGAGGTCTAAGACCAGCTAGCAGCTATGGGTGTAGCTCCTCAGGCCCAAAGATGGTCAAATTGGCCCTAAATTCAGTGTCTGAAGACTATCAGGTCTTTGTCTAGAGCATTCTGGGCAGAGAGAAGTTGTCAGATTGGGAAGGAATGTGGGCAGCTCTTCAGAGATGAGGAGAGACTTACTCAAGTGTAAACTTGATGACGACAGCAGCAGTGGGACGAAGCCCAAGGAGGAGGAGGAGAATGCAACCCTTGCATCAAAGGGGCAGCAAGACCAGCAGAGACGAAAGAAGGACGTCTCGAAGATTAAATGCTTCCAGTGTGGCGAGATGGGACATTACACTACACAGTTCCTCTTAAGGCGAAGGACAACAATGAGAAGCATGATCTGCAGGCTGCAGCTACAAAGATCAAGGAGGAGGGATTTGTGATGATTGCCCACATATCTCCAGGGAGAATTGGGGTGATCTAGAGTTGTAGTTCAACAGAACGGCAGTTGGGCAGGATCCTTGAGGAATCCGCCTCTCGGATCATCACCTTGCTACGAGAGCCCAAATCAGAAGTAGCGGGATGGACAAGTATTAGTTGGTGCAGAGGAGTGCCAAAGTGACAGCACAATGGCTAGAGAGCACCAAAGACTGAGTAGCGCAACGCAGAGATGGCAGCAATGCAAGGAGGCATAGTGCAAAGTCAACTTCAGAGGGACAACGCAGAGACTAGCAACAATCAAATCTTCAGTACGAGATGCATCCTACTGAACACTTTAAGACCAGCAAATTTTGGATGTTTTTTGTTGCAATAAGCAACATAGCTGCAGTGCAGTAGCAGTTGGCAGCAGCATGCAGGGTCAATAGCAACACAGACGCAGGAGCACAGTGTTGGTGGGCAGCAGTGTCAGACATCAACGGCGCAAAGAGAGATGTTCAGGAATCAGAGGAGTACTTCAGCTGGATGTATTGCTAGAGCGCATTCCTCGCTAAGAGGGAGTGTTGATTTTTGGTAGCATCGGATGTGCTCTAAGTCTCAAATTTTGCAGGGAGGCTTACGCACATGTATTCCAAAGAACCCGAAAAGCGATTTGGAAAATTCCACTCAGATTGTGTTTTATGGAAATAAATAATTATTTTTAATGGGACCCTAAGTCCAAACTTAGGAAATTAAAATAATTAAAGGATATTAATTAAAACAAAGTCTGAATCTTCTAGAAAAGACAGAGATCAAGTCAAGATAATCTTAGTCGTTGATTAACAATTTAATCTCAGTTGTTGAAGACTCAACGAGAAGATTATGAGAAGGACTTGATGGATCATTTGGAAATTAAACCGAGAGAGAAAATCGAGAGATCGAAATTCTTTAGTGAGTAGTGCTCAAGGAGAAGATCGATCTAGAAGATTTTTGCAGAGAGGGGCAGTGAAAAGTATTCTGGAGCCAGGAATACTTTTCAGAGAAGACAGAGAGCAGTGCACAAAGAGGCAGCGTAACAGCTATGTAGAGGCAACGTAGCAGCCTTGAGTAGATCTGTGATTCAAATGAGGATCAATTAGATCTAGTGCCGGAGTGTAAGAACGGAAGAGGCCAGAAGGTCAGACCCATCCAGTAGAAGAGCCAGCAAGCAGATGTGACGCAGTCCCTATGCATAGTGACGCAAAGACTGCTCAAAGGCAGCGTAGGGCTCATAAGCTCAGTGTTTGGTCTGTTCGCAATTTCCAGTGTCAGTGTGAGTAAACGTCACTAGCTCTTTGTCAGTGAGATTCTCTGTGTGGATGACAAGTAAGGCACCCTAGATTGTATTCAGATCTTCTGCATAACAATACAAACCCTCAATTGTTGCACCAGTTTTCCTGCATTGGGTTTTTCCGAGGACATTCGTCCAAAAATAACAGTGTCGTGTGTCTATTGTTTATTCTTGCTTAGATCTTGTTTCCGCACTTATTTATTTTCAACAGTTTAATTTTGTGAAGGTTGTAGCGTATGGGTTTCAATATTTACCGTAGAACACAATAATAATTTG
Source organism: Pinus albicaulis (assembly GCA_034641835.2). Classification (NCBI taxonomy): domain Eukaryota; kingdom Viridiplantae; phylum Streptophyta; class Pinopsida; order Pinales; family Pinaceae; genus Pinus; species Pinus albicaulis. The sequence goes on from JAXQQM020072614.1 coordinate 27,457, forward strand.
TTCAAGTAATTAACAAATAGAAGAATTCCCATCAGTTGATGCAGTAGGATTCCGGATAGCAGAATTTTCACCGTATGACGCTTGGTTTTCATATTCCAAGTGATCTCTTGGACTTCTCCAACTGTTCACATTTGTCCACACCAACCCTTAGCGGATTCGATGTCCAACATTCCACCCCTTAATCTAAAGGGGTGTATATGAGTCCAAGAAGAGAGTTGTAATACAAAAATACAAAAATTGCATGGAAGCAATTGGCTAAATGTGCTCTCTAAAATGATGGTATAAATTAGGAGAACTCGAGGTCTCAACCAATGTTGGTTTAAGGTTGACCACCAACACTAGAATACTTAGCGCAATTTCTTGGAACAGTTCCAAATATGGTTAGAAGTTGAAGTCTTCTATTAGAGGAAGCGCTCCCTAATGTTGTGAAAAGGGATACCATTGAGGTCTCAACCAGGAACGCTTCATGCAGTTCCTGGAACAGTTCCATATCTGGCTAGAAGCTAAAGTCTTCTACAAAAGGAAGTGCTCCCTAATGTTGTGAAAAGGGAGACCATTGAGGTCTCAACCTAGAACGCTTGATGCAGTTCTTGGAACAGTTCCAAATCCGGCTAAAAGTTGAAGTCTTTTGCTAGAGGAAGTGTTTGAAAAGGGACTCATGAGACCATTGAGGTCTCAACCTATGGTGGTTTAAGGAAGGCCACCAACCAAAATGCATCCTCATATAGGGCATTGCTCTATCTCTGGCTACAACTCTTAATCTGGGTATGAGTAACTTTGGCTCTAGGCTCAGGCGGCAGGTTCAAGTTGGCTCAAGCTTGCTTGATGTATCTTTGAAGCTAGTAGATGACCATGAATTCCCCCCAATGAGATACAAGGTGAGAAGATGAAGAAATCTCAATTGCAAGAGATGTCAATAATCGCAAACAAATTTTGCAATATGACTGAAATATCTGCTTGGTTGTTGACGTCCATTACCAAGAAGCGATCCATCCAAGGTGAATCTTTGCTCTTGCAGGAGGCTTGTTCAGAAGCATCTATTTGAATGATGAGTATTTTTATGACCATGCTCACACGGGTGAAGATCAAAACATTGATTTTTCAAATGGCCAGCTCTGTCAAAGAGTTGGCATTGACAATTTGTTGTTGTGGAAGAGAAGAAGGATTTGGAACAAGTGAATATGAACCATCTTGACACATCCTTATCGTATCCAAGATCGGTTTTGTGCTTGTTGTTGACAAGCTCGTCCCAAGGTATGACGATAGGCTTGGGAAGAGCAGGTTGAACCTTTGCATATTTAAGCAAATTTGCTCCTGAAATGGGCACTTGATGGAGATCAACCCGAACCTCACTAATCTCACTAGTTTATGGTTGCTGATGGGAGTCCTTCTCAAACACAAATCGCAGATTGTTCTGAACAAAAACTAGTTCAGAATTTAGTCTTCTCTGTTGTAACTCATCTTGTTGTAGTTGACTCAAGCTACAAGAAATCAATTTTGTCTTGTGCATTTTGTAAACACGTTCTAATGTTAGCGAGGTAGGTTTTTATTTTTACTGTGCCATTAGCAGTAGATTGTATTAAAGTTTTCAGGAACTCTAAAACTTCACCAATTCAAGCCATTTTCTAGACAGCTCAAGCTAAAGAAATATAGGGCATTGATTTCAACCGATAATGCACCCGGTTATCACCCGATTACAATGTAGACAAATTGCAGGTTACAATTATTCTTCAGTTGAATTGATCTTCAAAATCAATGTGCCATTGGTTTAGTAAAAAACATCGAACTGAAATGTTGAATACAGCACCTTCAAACCAAAAAAAAAAATGTCTACAATACCTCTGAGATTGCAAGAAGAGATAACGATACTACCATCACTTACTAAGTAGTGTTTTCCAATGTTGGCAAATATAGCATATCCATATACTTTTGCATATGTATATACTCGCTCTAGAATTTGCTCCCATAAAAATAATATACGCATAACCTCCTACATATGTGGGATTACAAAAAATTGGAACCATAACAAATGCAATTATGCTATGAGGTTGGATAAAGAATATTATATACTATATATTGTTGATAAGAATATTATATACTATATATTGTTGATTAAAGTCCACAAAACTATTGAAAGGCACTCTAGATGATTTATTGTATAGACTAGAGGCTTCAATTGTCACGTGGGCATTTTGAGCATGAATCCCAACAAATGCACAGCCACACTGTGAAGATTGTTGTGCCTTAACAAGTTTGATTAGATGCCTTATGCAAGCTTGTTCTTGTAATTGCACACCACAAGGAGACAGTTGAACTTTGTCGCTCCCTTGGACTTGAATAAAAACACCAGATGTTGTAGAAACCTTGGTGAATAAGGGAAGATAAATCGAGGCAGTGAACTTCACTCATCCATAGGGTGTTTTCCAACAGCATAACCAAAATATAGAAGAATTATTTGTTGCCATATACAGCAATACCAAAACTAGTCGAAGATATGATGAAAATGATATATAATAGCTCTATTGATTGGGCTGAAACATAGAGGAAGAATCCTCGCATGGAGATAAGTCGTGTGCACCGAGGAGTTTAGGTCATTGAAAGCCCTTTTGATTTCACTATTGCGAGATTGTATGCTCCATAAGGCAATTCCTCAATGGCGTGGTAACAATCCCTCTACGGCAAACTGAGTTCAAAAAGTGCTCAACAAAATATTCACCTCGAATAAGCAAAGCAATATTGTTCAAACCAAACATGAAAACACATATAAATCGTATTTAGTGAACCATCTCACATCTGCAAATTTTCGAGCAAAGGCTTACACACTTAGGATGGATTTCCAATAATCACAGGATCAAGCAATAGAAGATTGAGTGTTTTAGAGTCTGTAGAAAACAATGAGCAAGGACTACTCAAAATTCCAAGGAAAAAACATCACATCTTCCCGCTATCATGTAGAAAGCAAGACCATGCTAGGGTTTATGAACTAAAGATTGAGCAAGAGAGATAGAGTTATCATGAGGTCAAACCAACATTGGCTAATGCCAATTGTTGGAGTCGTGTAAATTACTCAAACAAAGTCGCAAAGGGCAAGCCTATCTCGTCTTAAGCCACGAGCTTACAAGAATTTGAACCGGTCCTTTCCAGCTGACAACATTGCTAAGAAAGCACAATGCTCCATGGTTTTTCCTGATATCTTAATCCTTGCGACCATTCCTCTTCGGCGAGTTTTGAAACCTCACTAAGTACCGCAAAGTCATTTCTACGTGACACAATTGGCATAGAGGAACGATATGCCAGGACATGATTATCTCTGTGAGAGGTTGCACCAAACACAATTTTGATATCTAAGAAAAAATCACTGCAAACAGGGCTGAGAAATGACAGACTTGAAGGCAAGCAGGTCTTACAGCAGAACCGACATAAAGGCCAACAAAACTAGTGGCTCAAACTTGAGTAGTACAAGAGTACACCTGCTTTAATACCATGTTAAACAACAGAAAAATAATGGACAAAATTTAGGATAATCGTGGAATACATATTATTCACAAAGATGTACATATTTATACAATGTCTTATGACCCTTGGTTTTCATATTCCAAGTGCTCTCTTGTACTTCTCCAATTGCTCACATTCATCCACACAAACCCTTAGTTGATTAGGTGTCCCACCATTATGACACCTTTAATTCATTTGATGCAGATTATATATTAATTTGATTTGAATGTATCTTTGATCATTGAATTTACTCGTAAAACTCTTTGATTATTCTAGCTTGAGAATAATTGACCCTTAGCTATTTTTGTAGGGTCCACCAGCCTTAGCTTCACTAGGAGTTAGCCTAGAACGAGGAGCCGAGATTTGAGTGATAACAACTCAACTTGAGACTTGCCCCCGAGGCCACACCGAGCGGATTTAAAGATTTTCTCCACGATAATCGCAGGTGTGGATTCAAGCAGCAACAACTTTTTGCGTCATTGTTGGCGATAAATCTATTCAAACCCGGAATACGAGTTATTGTTTCTGGACTTTTGCTTTTGCTTTTGCTTTGTTTTATCAATGATTGGTTTTTAAAAATTGATTTGTACCCAAGAGGCTACTCCACTGAATAAAAATATTACAAGGTATTCTACTAGGAAAAACCCAATATTTTTGCCTGACCCCATTCTTGAACATGAAAGGGTTTGTAGAAGGATGTTGAACAAACTCTTCTAGTATATTTCTTACTAATCTTGGACAAGAAGCAATTTCTTAAATCCATTTCCTTTTCAAGTTAATAATGATAAAGAAGTTCAAGATATGGATGATTTGTATAGACCCATCGCTTTTTCTAATATCCAGGGATATCCTCATGCACCGCCTAAAAAGGCCAGAGGAAAGTTGCCTTCCTTCCAAGGTAACAATGCAACAAGTGTGAAGACACACATCAAGAATTTCAACATCTATGTAAGCCAATGGTGCACCAACTACAACCATGAGAACGTGAAGATAACGTTGTTTGTTTTGTCCTTAGAAGAAGACACCCTGGATTGGTTCTTAGAGCATAATGATAATAGTTTCAAAAATGTTGCACGGATTATAGTTGCTTTTAACACTAAGAGAGGGGAATAAGAAAGAATATTGCCGACTTATGGCTGCCTTGAACGAGATCAAGAAGAATGAAAATGAAATAATGGAGGAATTAAACAAACGATTTAATGACATAGTGAGGAGTTTACCTCAAGATAAAAAAACCCTCAAAAAAATCAATTCTCGCTTCTTATATTGTTGCATTCAACATTGATACCTCTTATGAATTGCGCGGAAAAGAGCCTAAAAATTTAAGAGAAGCTCAAGGTATGGCAAAAGAGATAGAAAAATCTATACGAGCTTTAGGAAAATCATATATTTATGGCTTCACAAGAGGAAAGTCTCAAGAGTCAAAAGCTAAAGTAGAAGCTAAGGAGGTAGAAAGTGACCCAATCAATTGATTAACTCAATTGATCAAGACTATGGAAATGAATCATGCCAACTAGATGAATGCCTTACAGAACAAATTGGTGGCTATGGAGAGGTCACATGCGAGAAAATTTCAATCAAGACCCAGTGATATGTGGAAAAAGAAAGGTCCTCCACAAGACCATAGGCCACCTAATCCATTGGGATCTACCAACTTGGGGAGTCAGGCTCCTCCCTATTGTAGACCTTGTGATGATCTCCACAAGGAATCCACTTGCCCATTTTTTTGTCGAATAGCTAGAGGGGAATATGCAAGAACGAGTGAACAAATCAACATGTTTACTCTCTCCATGGAAAATTGGATGGAAACCATTGAAAGGAGCAAAAAGGTTGATGATTTGTCCAAAAAAGTTGAACGTATTGATAACATGGTGTGTTAATTAAAACGTCACAAAAATTTATGGTGAAAAGCCTACGCAAGAAAAAGTCCTTGCAATGACCAAGCAAAAGGAGGTGACATATCAAAGGAAAGAAAATAAAGATCAAAGTGTGCCTAAGGTTCACCTCCCCCATTTCAGATTTGAATTTTGATGTTGGTGATTACATCAGCAATGCAAAGGTGTCTATTCCAGTATCGAAACTCTTGAAGGTACCATCTCAAAGGTCAAAGTTGTTAAAAGCTATTGAAATATCTCAAGGAGGGGGTAGTGAGAAGATGCCAAGGGATGCACCAACAAATGCTCCAATAATCTTACGAAATGTATGGTATATGAGTAATGAACAACATCAACGATTCTTCATAACTTTGCTCGTAAATGATCTCTTACGTAATTGCATGCTAGATTCTGGTGCTTCATCAAATGCAATGACCAAAAAGGTGATGGAGGAACTGAATTTGAGAATTTCTAGGCCTTATCATAACATGTGCTATGGACTCTAAGAAAATTGAAGTGTGTGGGTTAATCAAGGGCCTACAAGTCCATTTAGTAGCTTACACAAATATCAAGATCACCATGGACGTCGTTGTGAAAGATGTGCCAGATTCATGAGGCATGCTCCTATCAAGGAAGAGTGCAACAGATTTGGGTGGTAGTCTACAAATGGACTTGTCATATGCCACTATCCCAAACACTGATGTCACCTTGGTCAAGCTTGACAAGGAGTTCGAAAGAAGATATCATGTTGAGAACCCTAGCGAACCAACTAATAAGATCATTTGACGATCATATAAGCTTGGGAGTTATGCAGTCTTGACAAATTTTGCAGTACCTGTCATAGATCAGAAAAGGGTTGATGAAGTTGGGCATTCTAGTGAATACTTTGATGTGTCAGATTTGATGATAATATCTGAGGAATCTGACAGAAAGACAGATAGAGCAGCAAGGGTTGCATCATCATATCAAACCACACAGAAATTAACAAAAAAGCAGAAAAAGAAAAAGAAAAATAGTTCCAAATCTCCAACATTGAACAAAACAAATCATCAACAGGTTGGCAATCATCATAGATAAAGAAAAGAAAAAAATAAATCTAATGGCCATATGCAAAAGAATGTTGAGACAAGTTAAGATCCCAATTTGATCAAATGGAGCAAGGCACATCAAAAAAAGAACTTATCGAGCTGCCTATGAGCAGGCAAGTACTCAAGATGGACTTCACTATAAACATATGATACCCAAGGGGCATTTCTGTAATGTATTTCTATCATTTCCTTTCCTTTGATACTTTACTTTCAGCATTGCATTTCAATATTTCCTTTCAACATATTATTTCTGCAAATAAAATTTCTACCCAATAGGAAACTAGACCCCATTGCCCAATGGACGAAGCAACAAGAAAAAATTTTGAAGATCATAAGTCCAACAAGGCAGTTTTGCCCCTTATCTCTTTTCTTCTACTTTCTTCTCACAAATTTTGTACCCCCACAGGGGAATTGATATAAATTAATGCTAGCATGATGAACTTACGTAACAGGCTCAGGAAATTTGGGACTCAATTACCAAGTGAGTCTAATCTAGGGTGATTTTCTCACTAGACTAATTATTTTCATTTTTTACAGATAAATAACTAGTCATTTTTTTCACCCATATACCTCCAAAGCTAGAGTGTGGCTTAATAACTAAGCCTTGGATGTGTCCTAATGTCGAGGGACAATAAATATTACCATGCTAGGTTATATTCAGAGTCTTATGGAATCTGACTAGGTCTTTCTAATATTTTTTAATAATTAAAATTTCCCCAAAAATGGGATTTTTAATTAATTTTCTATGTAATGATGTAATTAAGTGGCATTAGGAGATGTTGGTAGCATGTTGGAGCTCAAAATTCATGCTTAGAATACCAGCGTTCTCCTAGGACCCACTTTGGGGTCAAAAGAAAGGAAATTAGAAAAAAATTACACATTTTATTTGCCTAAAAAATTATTTTAAAGAGAGTCGATGACCATTCAAAGTGGAGTTCAATGGCAAATTTGGAGGCTACGTAGGCCCACAAATTTGAGGAAATATTGGTTGTCAACATGGAGGGAGGAATTGCTCTTTTCAATTGTCAATTTGGTGTGCCAAATCCCACCAAATAGCTACAAGGTCAATCAAAGTTGGGGGCCAAATTATAGTTGTTGGTAGTGTTGGCATACCCATAAATTAAACGGTTGATATGACAGAGAAATGATAGCCACACTGGGAAAAAATTAAGGGGTTGATACAATGCCCAAATATCAAACTACATGCAACAAAAAAGGGGGATATGCACAACATTCAAGGGTGTCACATCCAGCAAATAAAGAAGGACACGGGCCTAGAATGAGGGGTTGTATGCTCATCCAAACAAAGAGAATTTGCTACCACTTGACACACCATCAAATCAGCAATCTTCTTCAAATTTTTTGGGCCTCTTATGCCTCTCAAAGACTCAATATACTCACCCATTTGCCTTCAATATAAGAGGTTGGAGCTTGAGAGCTTCGGTTCACACTAATGTAATTTTGTCTCATTTTCAATAAGAAAAAGACTTTGGAGGTCTATGATCTTGTAACCTTATGCGGTTTGCTTAGTTCTCCATGTGGTAACCTTATTGGTTTTCATTTCATTGCTTCAAGTAGGTAGTTTAGACCTTGATAGGGACGTTGTTGTCCAAAAGAGAAGATAGCAATTGGTTGCTATCCTTCCAAAATTCCAACATTTAATCTTAAGCGACGTATGTGATTCCAATAAGAGAGCTAGAATCTCAACATCAATAGCGATTAATGACTAGATATTCTCTATGAATCTAGTTACTTAACAAAGACCACAAACTAAATGGGTAGTAAAGGCCAAAGCCAAAGTCTTCAACTAAATGGTGGTTTAAAGCTGACCATCAACTATAGAACTTGGCTTGAAGCAGTTCCTGAAACATTTTCATATCTAGCTAGAAGTAGAGATGTCTTATGCAAAATGGAAGGGCTCTAAGATGATAGTTTAGAAATGACCATAAACTGATGAGATGGTGGTTCAAAGATGACCACAAGTCATTGTCTAGCAAACGATGCAAACCTTTTATTGAGCGATGGTTAAAGGAAGAACACAAACCAAACATGGAACATGACTCTGTCTTTGGCTACATCTTTGTCGTTCGCTCTAGTTGATTCTAGCTCTAGCTCTAGTTGTTGCTTAGGCTCCCATGTTTTTGCTTGATTGACTTCGAAGCTTGAATCCTAATTGTCAATCATTGATATTACCCCCCCCCCTTTTATCAAATATAAGGTTAGAAGTCAAAAATCTCTCCACTACAAGATGTTTCAAAACTATTAATTTTGGGCAACTAGGTCCAAACTCCATGTTGCACTGCTCATAAGACGATGGTCATATTTTTGTTGGATTCCTCTTTCGGAGAGGTGCAAGATTGAATCTTGATCGAATGAGCAGAACATTGATTTTGAATTTATTTTCCACATGTGCAATGTCACCCAAATTTATTCCACATGCCTAAGAGATGTGGCACACACCCTCATTGATGAATATAAATTAGAGAGACTTGCAGATCATTTTCTCATCATCTCATCACACATTCTCTCATTGTGATATGATTGGTTCGATAGCCTTTGGAGGCCTTTTTCACTCACACGTGTGGAGAAAAGCTACAATTTTCTACGCTGATTTGTTTAGGGCTTTACTGCTGCAACGTTGACCGTGGTCAACACTTGGTCATTTGATCTCAATCTTCTACAAAAATTCCGATTTTAGGAGGCCGTACAACTGGGCACTAAAATCGAGGAATTTCGGGCTATTTGACCAAAGCCCTAGTTTGTTGCGTTGACTTTTCTGAAGCTACCTACATTTACTTCTCTGCAATGTCCCTAGTTTGACTTGCGTTGACTTGTCATATCTTTGAGGACTTGCGAGAAAGACTTCATTGGTTGAAGCATCCTACTGACCGCCGTAACACCACAATATCTCATATCTTTGTTGGACAAAAGGAATTGTAAATCTGATCTATATTAGGCTTGTCTTCTATTGATCTATTATTGTGTTCTATCAACATTTTACTTTCAAGTTTATGTGATTGCTATTTTGTATTGGGCCTAAGAAAGATTGAAGTAAAAGTGAATCAAGCATAGAACACCATGGTTATCTAAATTTAACATTGTATCAGTGCTGAGGTGAAGACAAAGTCCAAGAGTCTAAGCCGGTGTTAGAAGTTATCTATGAAGGAAGAAATCCTATCAATGACAAATGGCCTCCTCAACCTACAAGGGTTTCAAGGTTGATGATAAATTGACTAATAAGTCTGATTATCATGCATGGAAGATGTCCTTGGATTTAGCGCTAGAAGATCAAGATGTCATGGACTATGTACAGAGGAATATTCAAGAGCCTCCATCAAATGCAGTTGTTGCCACAAAGACGAAGTATAGAAAAGGGGAAATCAAAGCAAAGATGATTATCCAGGATTCTATTCATAAGCACTTGGTTGCTTACATTTCTGAGCTGAAGACATGTAAGGAGATGTATGATAAGTTGGTGAGCATGTTCAAGGCTAGCAATGCTAATCAAATCCTCTTCTTCAAGAATCAATTGAAAAATATCAAGAAGGGTAAGGATGAATCTATCCAATACTATTTTATGAGGCTCACTGGAATCAGGAATAACCTCCTAGCTATTGGGGAAGCAATATCTGATCAAGAGATGGTTCTTATTGCACTTGGAGGTCTCCCCCGTGATTGGCATGTATTCAATACAACTATTCTCAATAATAATGTGATTCCTGATTTTTAAATATTGACAAGATGCACTCAAGAGGAAACAAGAATGATGGAGTATGCCTCTAATGGTAATGGAAGTGACCCTACTGCCTTCGTCGTTCATGCAAAGAAGAAGAACCATGGTGGCCCGAGAAATCAAAACCATGGTAGAGCGAGGCCCAAAGGAAGCAAGGGAAGATGTTACACTTGTAACAAGATTAGTCACTATGCAAGAGAGTGCCCTAATAGAAGGGACTCTCACAAGGATGATGACAACAACAACTCGAGAGGGAATGGCAGGAACAACAGGTTCCAAGGAAAAAGGAAGGCTCCCTCTGATCCTAATGGAAATGGGCAACCTTTGAAGAGGTCAAGAAATTCCAGGTACGATGAGTCTAATGTTGTTGATAATAAGAGAAATGATTTTATTCTTGCATTTGCCCTCTTTGCTGCATCTCCACCCGACACCCTGGATGTCTGGTTAATTGATAGTGGTGGTTCAAGGCACCTCACTGGTTATAATGAAGCCCTTTCTGATTTGGTTTAGAAGGATACTAATCTGGAAATTATCCTTGGAGATAATGCCACCTATCCCATGAAAGGGATAGGGACAGGGACTGTGACCCTCAATTTATCTCAAGGTCAAGTCATCTGATTAAAAGATGTGTTGTATGTACCTAATTTGAAGAACCTTGTGTCCATTTCACCAATGGAAGATAAAGGGTTCAAGGTGGCATTCGTTGATGGAAAGGTACTTATCTAGAAGAAGAACTTCAAGGAGGCTCTTTCTATTGGTTTTAGAGTTGATACACTCTACCAAGTTGGAGGAAGTCCATTGGGGGCTATGACATGTGATACAACTCTTGAAACAGAGTTATGGCACCGGAGGTTTGCACACCTTCATTACAAAGCGCTTCCCGAAGCAAGGAAGGTGGTGATAGGGATGCCCGAATTGAGAGATGATCATGAAGGTATATGTCAGGGTTGTGCTGAAGGGAAGCATACAAGGGGACCATTCCCCTCGAGTGTCACAAAGACAACTGATATCTTGCAGTTGATACATTTTGAGTTATCTGGTATGCTGCTTGTGACATCCTTGGAAGGATGTTCCTATGACATGACTTTTACAGATGACTTCTCCCGCCAGACCTGGATATATTTTTTGAAGAAGAAGGACGAAGCATTCAAATGGTTCTGTACCTTCAAGGCCTTGGTGGAAAATCAAACCGAGAAGAAAATCAAAGTTTTGAGGACTAACAATGGGACCGAGTATGAGTCAAATGAGTTTAATGACTTTTGTAGAGACGTTGGCATTAAGAGAGAGACCACAACTGCGTACACTCCTAAGCAAAATGGTGTTGTTGAAAGAAGGAACAAAACCATTGTGGAAGTTGCCCGCGCCATGCCATGTGACCAAGGTATTTCGATGTTTCTATGGGGAGAAGCTGTGAACACTGCTGTGTATGTTCAAAACAAATGCTCCCATTTCGCTCTAGACTCCAAAACTCCCAAAGAAGCTCTAGTAAGAAACCTTATGTTTCTCATTTTAGAGTTTTTGGTTGTCCTATTTACTTTCATGTGTTGAAAGAAAAGAGAAGCAAGTTGGATGCTTCTGGAAAGAAGGGAATGTTTGTGGGCTAGAGTGAAACTTCGAAGGCATATAGAATCTATGTGCCTGGTCAAAGGGAAATGGAGATATGCCACAATGTCACCTTCGAAGAAGATGTTGCCCTTAAGAAAGTAAGAAATCTTCCTAGCTCCAAGGAAGACAAAGAAGATGAAGAAGCAGGGAAGTTGGAAGAACAGAAGGATGACCTGATGCCCGATGTTGAAGGACCTATGGATCCCATTGATCCACCTCCTTCAAATAAGAGAAGACCCTCATGGATCAGGGATACTCTCGAAGATGTCGAGAGAAATATTGCACCAAGGGGGACATTCCGTGAAAAAAAGAAGTCGAAGAGATACCAAGGGTATCTAGTAGCCATGAGTACGATAGTACAATCTGAGCCTGGATCATTTGAAGAAGTTATAAAGCATTAAGTTTGGAAGGATGCTATGCACAAAGAATGTGAGTCCATTATGAACAATGATGTCTGGGAAGTGGTCCCAAGACCAGAGGGCAAATCTGTTGTCAACTCAAAATGGCTCTATAAGATCAAGCATGGATCTTATGGAAGTGCTGAAAAGTACAAGGCAAGATTCGTTGCCCGAGGCTTCTCTCAAAAAGAAGGCATAAATTATGATAATATATTTGCACCTATGGCCTGCTATACCACCATCCGATCTATTATTGCCCTTGTTGCTATGCAAGGATGGAGTCTACATCAGATGGATGTGAAGATCGCTTTTCTGCATGGATCTATAAAGGAAGAGGTGTATGTGGAGCAACCTCTAGGGTTCGAAGTCCGAGATAGAGACACCCATGTATGCAGGTTGAAGAAAGCCCTCTATGGGTTGAAGAGGGCCCCTGAGGCTTGGTACGAGAGGATAGATAACTACTTGATGAAGCTGGGCTTCACTCGAACTAATGCTAATCCGAACCTTTATTTTAAGGTTGATAGAGAAAGGCCTCTCATTTTCGTTCTCTATGTGGATGATCTCTTTGTGACAGGTGCTGACCCTCTCATTCATTAGTGTAAGACCTAGGACTGATGCACTACTTCCTAGGCTTGGAGGTCTAGTAGAGGCCAAGCGAGATTTCCCTTTCTCAAGGAAAATATGTCATTAAGCTGCTGGAGAGATTTGGTATGGTGCACTGTAAGTCTGTGTCGACACCGATGGAAATCAACTTTAAGAAGTTGAGTGGAAACGTTGTTGGGCCCGTGCTAGCTAATCCTACCAAGTATCGACAACTCATAGGGGCCCTGATCTTCTTAGTGAACTCCTGTCCAAACGTATGTTTTACAGTGAACACTTTGAGTCAACATATGGTTGAACCTCATCACATTCACTGGATTGGTGCCAAGAATCTATTGAGATAACTTTGGGGCACAATCAACCATGGGCTGGGATACAATGTCAAGAGTTTGAGACTCCATGGATATACTCATGCCGATTGGGTTGGCAGTGTGGTGGATGGCAAGAGCACATCTAGATGTTGCTTCATCTTCGATTCTGCTTCGATATTTTGGATGAGCAAGAAGCAAAAGTCGGTGGCTTTGAGCACCGCTGAGGGCGAAAACATTGCAGCGAGTATTCCCTGTTGTGAAGCTGTTTGATTGCGAAAGCTCTTCAGTGAGTTGTTCGGGCATGTGCTAGATACCACCGTTATCCTTTGTGATAACCAAAGTAGGATTCGTCTTTCTGAGAATCCTGTGTTCCATGATCGATCTAAGCATATTGATATCAGGTACCACTTTATCCGAGATATGGTACAGCGAGGCGCTGTAAGGCTCGATCATATAGGAACTGATGAGCAGGTCGCGGATATTCTCATGAAGCCCCTGGGGAAGGTCAAGTTCCTAACCTTCCGTGAGAAGCTTGGAATCGTGGAAAGACCCTATTCTGAGGGTCCTGCTTGAGTTGGACTATGAGCACTAGGAGCTCCAGGGGGCTTGGGGATAGCTTCTTGGAGCTATAAGCACTCATGGGGCTAGGCTTGCCGAACCTTGTGGTGCTTTTGCCCCACAGTTATGATATTGAGTTGGTTCGCCTCTCTCTAATCCTGTGCCCCGCACGCATCCTACCCATGGAGTTTTGGAATCATGGGAAGTACCTCTCATTTGGCCAATGAGGTGGGAAATGTGGATAGAGACCATAGCAAGACTGATGGACGCATTAGAGATTGTCGTACTCTCTATGTCTAGGATGGCACGTGTCCAACACCTTGATCTGGTATCAAGTATGATGAGGTTTTATCCTCTAAACTGACTTTGGGTTAGTATGAGACTATTTTGAGTCCAAGAGAGGTTTTTACCTCTAAGCTGACTTCGGGTCAGTTGTGTGTGATGTCTTTGTGACTCACCTTCTGTTCTAAAATAAAGAGCCAGCAAAGCAAGTTACGGCGGGATGCCGCAAGATGTTTGGAGGTTTGGTACATGATGGATGGCACTTATGGACAGATGGAGTTCTCCCTAGTTGAGAGGGAGTGTTAATTTTGGGCAACTAGGTCCAAACTCCATGTTGCACTGCTCATATGATGATGGCCATATTTTTGTTGGATTCCTCTTTCGAAGAGGTGCAAGATTGATCTAAAGATCATCTTGATTGGATGAGCAGAACACTGATTTTGAATTTATTTTCCACATGTGCAAGGTCGGCCAAATTTATACCATAGGCCTATGAGATGTGGCACACACCCTCATTGATGAATATAAATAGGAGAGACTTGGAGGTCATTTTTTGATCATCTCATCACACATTCTCTCATTGTGATCTGATTTGGTTCGATAGCCTTTGGAGGCCTTTTTCACTCACACATGTGGAGCAAAGTTGTTGTTTTCTGCGCTGATCTATTTAGGGCTTTTCTGTTGTAGCGTTAACCGTGGTCAACCCTTGGTCGTTTGACCTCAATCATTTGTAGAAATTCCGATTTTAGGTTGTACAACTAGGCACTAAAATCGAGGAATTTTGGGTTGTTTGACCAAAGCCCTAGTTTGTTGCGTTGAATTTTCTGAAGCTGCCTGCGTTGACTTTTTTGGGCTATCCCTGGTTTGACTTGTGATGAGTTGTCTTTGAGGGTTGTGGCTATGACACATGAAAGTGTTGGCTGACCGAGAAAGACTTTGCTAGTTGAAGTATCATGCTGACCGTCGTAACGCCACAATATCTCATATCTTTGCTGGACAAAAGGAATTGTAAATCTAATCTATGTTTGGCTTGTCTTCTATTGATCTATTATTGTGTTCTATCAACATTTTACTTTCAAGTTTATGTGATTGCTATTTTGTATTGGGCCTAAGAAAGATTGAAGTAAAAGTGCATCAAGCATAGAACACCACGGTTATGTAAATTTAACAAGAATGAATTCTACAATATGATTGGTTGTTTGTAATATTGCAAGGTTTTTATGACTAGAAAATATGTCCAAATGATTATTATGTTCTCCATAATGCTCACAAGAATGAAGATCAAAACATGGATCCTCCATGTGGCCAACTCAATGACAATGATGGCATTTGGGAATTTGATGAGGAAGTGAAGTAAGAAAAGATGAGTTTTTTTTTAAGGAACCCAACACTCTAGAAGTGGATTTATGTGGAATGTGAAGGGTCACTTCCTTCTAATATCCATGACCAATTATGTGTTTGTTATCGATGACTACTTCCCAAGGTCTGATAATGGGCTTGGGAAGAGCAAGCATAACTTCTACATCTTCATTTCAATTTGCTTCCAAGGTGGCATCATGCATTGGCTACTGATAAGAGTCTCTCTCAAAGTCAAAAACATAATTGTTTTGAACAAGGACTAATTCAAAATGATCACTCTTGTTAAATTCATCTAGTTAAAGTTGTGATTCAAGCTAGAGAAACTCATCCTTGTCCTATAAATTCTATAAATAGGTTAGAATATCAATGAGAGTTAGAATGTCATCTCTATCGAAAATGCACCCGTTTACAAGTGTAATATGCCCACTTCTATCTCTAAGTTCTCTTCTCTGCGACCTGCAAAGGCGTCACATAATGGCAATATTGCCCAATTACAAGCAAGTTATCTCTTTCTAGAGATGGGAAGATGTTCAACACATGCAAAAATACCCAAACACAAAATATATAAGTCATGGAATTGGAGATAAAACTAAACCTATTCTAGAAGTTATAACTTTAGCAGTGGCACAACGTACACAAGCATTATCAAGTCCACTATAAAGACCAAAACACAGTTGGAATTTCCACCGTGGCAAAGTGCTCTACAAGATTCTTTATGTTTTGGCCTTCAAGATAAGCGGTGGTTGTCCCTAACATTCAAGAGTGCACATATCAATAAAGACTACCTAAACAGATTGTCACACAATACTAAAATATTTGCCCAAAGAGTGTAAGCAAAAAATCTCCCTTTGACATTAGTTCTTTGAAAGACATTAGTTTCAGAGCATATTGAGGGTGTCAATCGTCAAACTTCTGCAACTAAAACTAGTGTAGGCGTGATACAGTGTGGGGAAAGTTACCAAGCAAAGGATATGCAATCAAGAGAAGAAAGGCGCAAATACTACGTTAAAAGCTAAAATGAACAAAGACCCATGCTACCACAAACTCGATACGCATTGACTAAAAGGTTTCAAGCAAGCAACCTTAAAATAGCACCAGATTTCAAAAATTGGGCTACAATTTCAATATTCAAATGCAAATTCATTGAATAGAGCTAAATTTACAAGTTTGGCAATAATGGCTAGCTTAGTAACACCTCACAAAGGAAATTGTAGATTTTCCACAAAATTATGCAACTGTTATGATGAACAATCTAAAACTAAGTTCATTTCAACAAGACACAGAATTTTGTCAACTCTACATAAGCAACGAACTAAAAAAACACCAAGATTAAGAACACAGTCACACGAGACAATTATTTTTCTAGGGAAACCCAACTGGGCAAACCCTCTCTTTGTTGTAGTATTCTTTATTGACAGAGAGCAATCTAGTTTCTTTAAAAGGCAAACAGTGACCCAGAGAACCCACTTGTCCTCACTATACTAGTTGGGCACACCCTGCAAACACGAGACCTCTTTTCACCTACTTCCTTACATTGAGATAGGCTCAGATTACTTCCACACAAGCTGCCTATTTCCTAGCACAAGGGGATCCCTATTACTTAGGGCTCGACTCCTATTTCCTAGCACAAAGCTGCAACAAGGAAGCTCTCTACAAATTGCGTATTGGCTCCTCCAAAATATGTTGCCACAACAAGGAACTCTCTCACACACAAACTCATGCAAGACAAATAATGATACAAGTTGTGCCTTTTCTACTTTAAGAGCTTCTAGCCTTGCTTCTCAAGGCTGCACCTGTCTCAACATGTAGTAAGTACAAATTATTCTTCCTTACACCTATTTCCTTCTTACAACCAAAAGCTACGTGTTGGACATAAGCCTTACGTTTGCTAAAGATAACATCATAACCCTTGTCCTGAAGGGTAGTTACCAAAACAAGATTTTGGTCAAGTCCAGGAACATAGAGGACATATCTAAGATGAAGAGAATTACCTAACACCCTCTAAAAACTGGCAGTACCAACTCCTCTAGTCGCATACATACCATCATCTCCTAGCTCAATCTGAAACTACATGTCCTCCTCCTTTAGGTGGTTGAAATACTTCTTGTTCATGTTCATGTGGAAGGATGCTCCTTACTCAATATTGTCAAAGACACGCATGGCAATGCATACAAGACATGAAAGATAAGCATGAGATATTTATTATTCACCGTGATATACATTTATATACAAGTCTGGTGACCCTTGGTTTCTTATTCCAAGTGGTCTCGAGGACTCCCCTTGATTATTCGCCTTCTACACCAACCCTTATAGGATAAGGTGTCCAACATTCCCCCCCTTAATCTGAAAGGGTATGTATGAGTCCATAATCTTAAGGGGTATGTATGAGTCCAGTGGTGATGGTTTAAGGATGACCACCAACACTGGAACGCTTAGTGCAGTTCTCAGAACTCTTCCAAATCTGGAAAGAAGCTGAGGTCTTTTGCTAGAGGAAGTGCTCCTAATGTTTTGAAGAGGGAGACCTTCAACCTTGAAAAGGGAGGTCTCCAACCAGCATAAAAATGGAGAACCTCAACCTGCAAAAGGGAGATCTCGTCCTGCAATGGTTTAAGGATGACCACCAACTCTAGAATGTTTGAAGCATTTCCTAGAACTCCTCCAAAACTAGCAAGATGTTGAAGTCTTCTACTAAAGGAAGTGTCCCCAATTCTTTGAAGAGGGAGAAGCTCAACCTCGCATAAATGGTTTAAGGTTGACCACCAACTAATGGCATGATCATGGGCATCTTTGTTTCTAGCTACAACTCTAAATCTGGTATGCTTAATCTTATCCGTCTCTGGCTACAACTCTGAATCTGGTATGGCAGGTTATGGCTCAGACTCGATGTGGCTTTGAAGCTTGTAGATGACCATCATTTCCACCCGTGTCGATACAAGGTGAGATGATGGCGAAAACTCAACTGCAAGACCTTTTAATATTCTAGAAGAAACTCTAACATGTGAATGAAACATCTTGGCTATTAATGCCCATTGCCAAGAAGTGATCCATCCAAGATGAACCTTTGTTCTTGCAAGAGGCTTGTTTTTGAAGCATTTGAGTGGTTTTATGACAATGCTTACATGGGTGAAGATCAAAACAGTGATATTTCATATGACCAACTCAATCACAGTGTTGGCATTTAACATTCTTTTGTGGTTGTTGTGGAAGAGGAGCAGAATCTGGAACATCTGAAGGTGGACTATCATAAAGAAATCCAGCACTTCGAAATTGAATGGGCTTGGAATAGTCTGGAAAATGAAAGGACACCTTGTCATATCCAAGACATGTTTTGTGCTTGTTGTTGACAATCTCTTCCCAAGGTCTAATGACAGGCTTGGGAAGTATAGGCCAAATATCTAAAATATGTATGCAAATATGCTCTTAAACTGGTTGTTGATGGGTGTTTGTTTCAACCTTGAAACAGTGGATGGTTTTTAACAAAATGACAAAGCTCATCTCACTAGAACTGAGATTCTAGCTGCAAAAATTCTATCTGTTTTTGTGCATTTTGCAAAGAGGTTTGAATATCTGTGAGAGTGTCTTTGCTAACTTTAAATGTGCTTTCAGCATTTGAAACGATTAGAATTCTTAATAACAATCAATTGTCAATTCTAACCATTTTGTCAACAAATGATATGATAATGAAAAATATACCCACTTGTACTCTCAACACAATAACAAGAGTAGAACAATCTTCCAGATGCAATAAGTGAAAGTAACAAGCCTTGGTCACAACAAAAGAAAATGACACCCGAAAAGTGTTTCAACTCAACGTAAAGCTGAGAGGAATATAATGCATTTAAGTGTATGGCCCTAATAATGAGCGGAGCTTTATTAAGAAAAAATTAACTCACAACAAGTAGCAAGTTTCTGAAAAAAGAACCACAAATCAAAGTTTGCCTGCTTGACACCGCTCACTCCTCTTTTTCTTTCAAACTATGCGCAATTCCTGCATCTTGTATCTCATGATCATGATAGTGAAGCTTACTTTCAACGATCTATAAAACTTGATTCTTCCGATGGTGAAATCAATGGTAAATATGCACACTTTTTGTGGTTGGCTTGTGTTGATCTTTCCACTGCAGAAGAAGCGTTTCTAGATGCTATTGCGGTAGATACTACAAACCCTTACCATGATGGTAGTTATGCGCACTTTCTTTGCAATACTGGAGGTGCCTTAAACCTTTTTTTTAAAACCCAATACAAAGCTTCGAGCTTGTAAAGCTGGCAATATATCATCATCCAAAAATTTTGAATACAACAAAATAATATGAATAATACTACCCTCGAGTCCTACACAAACCTACAACGATGGGCAACCCAATCACCTCATATCGCAAATGGTCGAAGAGAAAAATTGTCATCGTGAGAGAAAAACTACGACCAAGACAAAAAGAAAATCGTATTCTTTACTTCCAGCTCTATCTTCAATGTTCCATATCAGCAGCAATATCAATAGCTCGATTCCAGAGATCGAGAGAGCATGTGCATAAGTCTAAACCATGTCGAGAAGTCGAACAAGTGCTGGAGCGTAGCTGCTATGGGAGACGTGTGGTATATAAGGTGGTTTTGTGAGAGGAAACTAGAAACCCTCTAAATGTATCAAACGCACTGTAGGCTCGATGACTAGGCCGACAAAGGGTGGACTGTTGCAAAGGTAATACACCACGACATTCAATGGCTTATCTGGAAAACCATTTCTTTGCAATTGTAACTATTTCAATTACAAAATCATCGATTTTCTAATGAAATTTGAGTTCCTGTTAAATTTCATAAACTCCGGACCGTAAGATCGCCGAAACCCTTAATGGCGATACTTGACTCTAAATATAGGCATTGCTAACACGCAGTCCATTGCGCAAGAAAGAGGTCAAATTCATATTCAGAACTGTCTATGAGAACAATGTAGATGTAAGGGGAAGTGTTTTTTACGAGTACATTGGAAGAATCAATAAGGAGCTTGACTCTGTGCAATTTGAGGCTCGAGCTGGCAGAAACCAGTATGACGATGAGATTTATTATGGCATCGTCAACAAAGTAGTTGATGAGCAAGCTAAACAGTGTATGGTATCAACGTATTGGAGATAGAGTTGAATGGTGGTATTTGAAGATGTTACACTTGCAACAAGTCTGGTCACTATGCAAGAGAGTGCCCAAATAGAAGGAACTCTCCCAGGGATGATGACAACAACAACTCGAGAGGGAGTGGCAGAAACAACAGGTTCAAAGGAAAAAAGAAGGCTCCCTTTGATCGTAGTGGAAATGGGCAACCTTTCAAGAGGTCAATAAATCCTAGGTACAATGAGTCTAATGTTGTTGATGATAAAAGAAATGAATTTATTCTTGTGTCTGCCCTCTCTACTGCATCTCCACCCGACACCCTGGATGCCTGGTTGATTGATATTGGTGCTTCAAGGCACCTCACTGGTTATAAAGAAGCCCTCTCTGATTTGGTTGAGAAGGATATCAATCTGGAAATTATCCTTGGAGATAATGCCACCTATCCCATGAAAGGAACAGGGACTGTGACCCTCCATCTATCTCAAGGTCAAGTCCTTTGATTACAAGATGTGTTGTGCGTACCTGATTTGAAGAAGAAACCTGATGTTTCTCATTTTGGAGTTTTTGGTTGTCATGTTTACTTTCATATGCCGAAAGAAAAGAGATGCAAGTTGGATGCTTCTGGAAAGAAGAGAATGTTTGTGGACTCAGTGAAACTTCGAAGGCATATAGAATTTGTGTCTTCCTAGCTCCAAGGAAGACAAAGAAGATGAAGAAGTAGAGAAGCAAGAAGAGTCGAAGGATGAACTAATGCCCGATGTTAAAGGACCTATGGATTCTATTGATCCACTTCCTTCAAATAAGAGAAGACCCTCATGACTCAGGGACACTCTCACAAATGTCGAGAGACATGTTGCCCCAACAGAGGCATTCCGTGGAAGCAAGAAGCCAAAGAGATACCAAGGGTATCTAGCAGCCATGAGTACGATAGTACAATCTGAGCCTGGATCATTTGAAGAAGCCATAAAGCATCAAGTTTGGAAGGATGCTATGCAGGAAGAATATGAGTCCATTATGAAAAATGGTGTCTTGGAAGTAGTCCCAAGACCGAAGGACGAATCTGTTGTCACCTCGAAATGGCTCTATAAGATCAAGCATGGATCTGATGGAAGTGCTGAAAAGTACAAGGCAAGATTTGTTGCTCGAGGCTTCTCCCAAAAAGAAAGCATAGATTATGATGATATATTTGCAAATGTGGCCCGCTATACCACCATCTGATCTATTATTGCCCTTGCTGCAACGCAAGGATGGAGTCTTAGTCAAATGGATGTGAAGACCGCTTTTCTGCATGGTTCTATAAAGGAAGAGGTGTATGTGGAGCAACCTTTGGGGTTCGAAGTCCGAGATAGAGACACTGATGTATGCAAGTTGAAGAAAGCCCTCTATAGGTTAAAGTAAGCCCCAGGGCTTAGTACAAGAGAATAGATAGCTACTTGATGAAGTTGGGCTTCACTCGAAGTAATGTTGATCCGAACCTTTATTTTAAGGTTGATAGAGAAATGCTTCTCATTCTGGTTCTCTATGTGGACGTTCTCTTCCTGACTAATGCTGACCCTCTCATTCATCAGTGTAAGAGGGAGCTAGCTCCCGAGTTTGAGATGAAAGACCTAGGACTGATGCACTACTTCCTAGGCTTGGAGATTTGGCAGAGGCCAGGCGAGATTTTCCTTTCTCAAGGAAAATATGTCGTTAAGCTGTTGGAGAGATTTGGTATATGGTGGACTGTAAGTCTGTGTCGACACCGATAGAACTCAACTTTAAGAAGTTGTGTGGAAACGTTGTTGGGCCCATGCTAGCAAATCCTACCGAGTATCGACAACTCGTGGGGGCCCTGATTTTCCTAGTGAACTCCTGTCCGGACGTATGTTTTGCAGTGAACACTTTGAGTCAACATATGGTTGATCCTCATCACATTCACTGGATTGGTGCCAAGAATCTATTGAGATATCTTCGGGGCACAATCAACCATGGGCTGAGATACGCTGTCGAGAGTTTGAGACTCCATGGATATACTCATACCGATTGGGCTGGCAGTGTGGTAGATCGCAAGAGCAAATCTGGATGTTGCTTCACCTTTGATTCTGCTTCGATATCTTGGATGAGCAAGAAGCAGAAGTTGGTGGCTTTGAGCACCGCTGAGGTTGAATACATTGCAGCGAGTATGGCCTGTTGTGAAGCTGTTTGGTTGCAAAAGCTCTTTAGTGAGTTGGTTGGGCATGTGTTAGATACCACCGTTATCCTTTGTGATAACCAGAGTAGTATTCATCTTTTTGAGAATCCTATGTTCCACAATCAATCCAAGCATATTGATATCGGGTACCACTTTGTCCGGGACATGGTACAGCAAGGCGCCATAAGACTCAATCATATAGGAACTGATTAGCAGGTCGCAGATATTCTCACGCAACCCCTGGGGAAGGTCAAGTTCCTAACCTTCCATGAGAAGCTTGGAATCGTGGAAAGACCCTATTCTAAAGGTCCTGCTTGAGTTGGACTATGAGCTCAGGGAGCTTCAGGGGGCTTGGGGATAGCTTCTTGGAGCTATAAGCACACACAGAGCTAGGCTTGTCGAACCTTGTTGTGCTTCTGCCCCACCATTATGATATTGAGTTGGTTCGCCTCTCTTTGATCTGTGCCCCGCACGCATCCTACCCATGGAGTTTCGAACACATGGGAAGTACCTCTCATTTGGCCAATGAGGTGGGAAATGTGGTTAGAGACCAATAGCAAGACCGATGGACGCATCGGAGATTGTCGTACTCTTTATGTCTAGGATGGCACATGTGCAACACCTTGATCTGTGATCAAGTATGATGAGGTTCTTACCTCTAAACTGACTACAGGTCAGTAAACTAACTTAGGGTTAGTATGTGACTCTTTTGAGTCTATTGAGGTTTTATCCTCTAAACTGACTTCAGGTCAATAAACTAACTTCGGGTTAGTATGTGACACTTTTGAGTCTATCGAGGTTTTATCCTCCAAACTGACTTCGAGTCAGTAAACTAACTTCGGGTTAGTATGTCACTCTTTTTTAT
This sequence comes from Pinus albicaulis, assembly GCA_034641835.2. NCBI lineage: Eukaryota > Viridiplantae > Streptophyta > Pinopsida > Pinales > Pinaceae > Pinus > Pinus albicaulis. The sequence continues at coordinate 50,895 of JAXQQM020072614.1, forward strand.
TCTATTGAGGTTTTATCCTCTAAACTAACTTCGGGTCAGTAAACTAACTTCGAGTTAGTATGAGACTCTTGAGTCCAAGAGAGGTTTTAACCTCTAAGTTGACTTCGAGTCAGCTGAGTGTGATGTCTTTGTGACTCACCTTTTTGTTCTATCTGAGAACGAGAGCCAGCAAAGCAAGTTACGCGGGATGATGCACAATGTTTGGTTTGGTACACGAAGGTACTGATGGATGGCACTTGTGGACAAATGGAGTTCTCCCTAGCTGAGAGGGAGTGTTAATTTTGGACAACTAGGTCCAAACTCCATGTTGCACTTCTCATATGACAATGGTCATATTTTTGTTGGATTCCTCTTTCGGAGAGGTGCAAGATTGATCTAAAGATCATCTTGATTGGATGAGCAAAACATATATTTTGAATTTATTTTCCACACATGTGCAAGGTCGGCCAGATTTGTAATGTAGGCTCACATGCCTAATAGATATGTCACACACCCTAACTGATGGATATAAATTGGAGAGACTTGGAGGTCATTTTCATCATCAACTCATCACACATTCTCTCATTGTGATCGGATTGGTTCGATAGCCTTTGGAGGCCTTTTTCCTCTCCCACATGTGGAGCTGAAGCTATTGTTTTCTACGGATATCTTTAGGGCTTATTTGCTACAGCGTTGACTGTGGAACCCTTGGTCGTTTGACCTCAAATCTCTACCAAAATTCCAATTTTGAGATGTATTGTTCGGCACTAAAAATCGAGGAAATCAGAGATGTTTGACCAAAGCCCTAATCTGCAGCATTGACTTTTTGTTGTTGGCATGTGTTGAATTTGAGTTGAGCAACATTGACTTGTGATGAGTTGTCTTTGAGGGTTGTGGGCGTGACACTTGGGAGGATTTGTTGACCGAGAAAGACTTTGTTGGCTGAATCATCTTGTTGACTACCATAACGTACAATATCTCATTAGCTATTTACATAACTAGGTGAAGTTCACACGCTCCAAGAAGGAGTAATTTAACAATAGGCATGGGGACAAATTCTTAGTAATCTTAGGGTAATTATTCAAGATTCTCCTCCTTTAAGATGGGCTTGTCTTGAGATCTCCAAATAGCATGTCCACCGGGAGAGGCTACAAAGCTCCAAGATTTCAATGAGATGTTGAAAATGGCAATGGGACATTTTCGTCATAGTCAAGCATGGTTTTTGATGCCACTGAACTATTTGAAATATACTTCTGTCATGTATATATATGCTACCTTATAGGAGTCCCAAGAACTTTGAAGTCACTACAATGCCACTTACAAATAGGATTACTAGAGCTCAAGTAGTGTTAAAGGTTTCAATGGTCTACCTTGTTTGACCAAGCCAAAGGTAAGGTTTATATGGTCACAACCAATGAATTTGCAAGATTCATGTGAATCCGAATCAACAACTTGGCTCTTCTCCTCACAAAATACACTACACAGCTTTGCTCTTCACCCCCAACATCTTCTCACCTATCCAACAATGATTTCTATGATAGCATCATTCAGCACTAAAAATGTAAGAAAATACATCCTCATGGGTGATTTCAATACCTACACATGAGCTAGCCAAATTCCCTTTCCATGATCGATCTAAGTATGCAACTTTGTATCCAAGAGATAGACCTAGATTCAATGGGGCTTCACCCAACTTCCAATGACACTTTGGAGCCTCTTACAACCCTAGGGCAAGCACCTACCACAACATGGCAAGTCCCATGAGTTACTAATCCCAAATGAGCTCTCTTGCTCCCTAGATCAGCATCTACTTCCTTTATATGCCACCTCTCAAGACTTCCGATACCTTTAGCCAACCATGCCCTCCTTTATTTCTCCCTAATGGATCGAATCTCAATGGAACTGATCCCTCACAACACTTGATATACCTAGGTTTATGATGCATCTATAGGTAGGTTGTAGTTAAAATATACTTTAGCTTGGTAAGAGACTTATATTAATAAAGTCACATGTCATATTTAACTTATTACCTCAAATAATTAATTTATTAATTATAGGAATAAGAATAATCACTCAATCAATGTACCCATGTAAACGATGTGTTGGGATAAGACATTATTAGTTTAAACTAGCAGCACTTCACTTTATTTCACTCTCTGCACCTTCCTTTTATTTAAGAATTTTCTACATCTTGCTTTATTTAAGAGCCACTTTCCTCACTCTCACTATGTATATGCACTATTGTATTAAACAATCTCATTGACCTACCTTTGTGGTCACTTGTTGGACGTTAATAAAATTATTGTATCTTATCTTATTTCATTGCTATTATACTTGTTTTTTGCAACTGTTGCATAAATTTACTAACACAAATTTAGGCAAAGCCTCTATCTATTCCAAATAGATGATGCATTTTGAATGTTACCACCTTACAAAAACTTTGTGCAATCGAAGCTACAATGAAGGAACTAAATCAAATCATAGTTACTAACTTGTCTATATGTAATTTTTCATTTCAACTGCCAAACTGTATGATAATGTCAGTGTGCTACATAATAGTACAATACTTCAAAATAGAAAATATCTCGCTAGTTTAAGGTCAGTGAAGGTTGTCAAAAGATGAAGTTTGAAACTGACAAGTTCAATGTTATTCTCATTAGTTCAATCCTAGTAGGTTCATAGTACATACAAATTAAAAAGTAAATTTAAAGATGGTAGTTCAATTTTATTCTCATTATTTCAATCCTAGTAGGTTCATAGTACATACAAATTAAAAAGTAAATTTAAATATGGTAGCCAAATATTGTACAAATTAAAAAATACAATTATCTCTTTAGAGCAGAAAAACCAATCTATAAACTACCATGGATATTCCATTATCATTACAACAAATCTAAAAAAAGGCTGAAATCTAAAATCTATATTATGAGCGTTAATTTTTCTTAGATTTCTAGATTTACTATTATTGTCTTTGTGTATGCATGCAACAAATAAAATATGAAAAATAGAGAACAGCGAAATGCAAAAACACACTAAACACTATGAACACCAACATATAGTCTAGAAACCCTTTCAAGAGAAAACCCAACTAGAACATGGCGTTGCTCTACTCTACCTTGTCTAAAATGGAAATGATGCAAATACAAAAGAGAAAGCACTCCCTATGGAGTTTCCTGAGACTTATGGCCTGTGGGTTGCTACAAGACACAAACCCCCTCTTTTAAACACCCTCCCTCTCTATCCACACTTAGTTACTCTGCTCTAATATGCAACAAAAAAGAAAACAAATAGAATGGAACCTGTTTTCCTCCTATTGGCCTAGTTATAACACATCCCAATAACCAACTAAGGGTTAAACTTGATCCATTCGAGTTACACTTCTACCCTTCCAAAGTTTTCTTCATCATCCCCACATTGCTAATTGCTTTTCCATGAGTAACAAGGGTTGATTTGGCATTCTCTCAAATCATAGTGATCAATCATAATATATAAACATCCTAGAAGCATAACTTTTGCATCCAAACTACAATTGACATCTTTCTTGGACCATTGGAAAGGTCTTTGTGTCTAGAATAGCATCAACATGTATAGTGCTTAAGCAACAAAGTTATACACCAAAAAATGTCATTTCAGAACTCAAACTAGCCATAGAAGGTTTCTGACCCCAATTCTCCAAAACGAGTTCCACCACTAAAACTACTCTTGTAAGCTAATTTCACTTATTTTTCCACCCTGAAAGCATCGAGATGGATGACAAACAATACAATGATCCTATTTGAAACATACCTCCCATTTTGGGACGCCTTTGTTCCCCAATAGCTTTTACTAAATGAAGTGAGAAAATTATTACTCTAACTTCTCCCTAGGGTACCATTTAGCCTTGCATGGAAGCTATACTTTCAACCCAATTTGCTAAAGGTCATGCTACCCCTGTCTTGTAGTTCTAAACCTCTTCTGCAAAATTGTATCCTTCGTCAACTTTTCCCGAACATTTGGAGTTAAGTCCTCTATGGAAGGTAGGAACAGCTCTTCTTAATCCAACATGAATGGTTCATAAGAGTTTTAGATTTTCCACATTCACCACTTAATAAATGCACATGTGCTGGGGTCGACTGAGTCAATTGGCATTATCATGCACCTTTTCAAGTATCATGAAAGGACCATAATGCAAAGCCTTGATTTTCTTACCAAGACCCTATAGTCTCTCCTTCTTCAATTATAACTATATTGTCCTCCACTCTAAATAACCTTGTTGCTCTACACTTATCATGCCTGGCCTTGTATTTTTCCATGTGACTTCTTTAGTGTCTCATGTACTTCCAAATGGATCTGCATGATCTTCTCAACAAATTTCTCTGCCCTTAATGCATCCCCCTATGAGATCATCCCTCACTCCTCCTTGCTTTCCATATGCAAGATCCAAAAGTGAAGGTGGAAAATATCCAAAACAAGTTTTGTATCGAGACTTTCTGGTAGGATGTGTGGACTAATTTATTATAAGAGTGTTGTATGTATACCATATTTTTACCCCAAGTCTTCAGATGCTTATGATTATAACCCCTCAAAAGCAGCACCAAAGTCTTGTTGACTATTATTGTTTTCCCGTCTGTCTGTGGATATAATTTTGTAGAGTTCTTCAACTTTGTGTCCATCTTGTCCAACAATGTAAAGGAAAATGCACTAAGGAATCTAGCGTCTTATATGAAACGATGCTCCTTCTATCCCAAAGTGCACCCAAACCTGTCCAAAGAACAATTTTGCTACTTCTTGCTCATCAATGTCTTTTTCCATGAAAACAAACATCTTGTTGAACCTGTCAAATACCACGAACAAGTAGTCATGTCCCTTCTTGGTTGTTAGTAAAGCTCCCACAAAGTCGATGGAAATTATTTTCCAAGGACAAAGGGATATAGGTATGAGCCTACACCATTTTTTTCCTACACCAAAATTCCCTATAATCTTGGAGGTATGAGCCTCACTAATTAGTTGTGGTTGATCACATAACTTGTCCAGCCTGTAAAGTAACCCATTCTAGAAATGATAGGCAGTTGTGTTATCTCCATTGCTTGCATGACTTTAGCTTTACAACTGTTTAAACACCTCGTTAAGGTCCTCGTCCTTCTATATCTGCCTCTTTGTATGCATCATGGGTAAAAGGCCCCATATGCATCAAAGTTCCCAAAGCTGTAGTTTTTTATGTGGGTGGCCTTGAAAACATGTCAACCAACCCGTTTGTCCTAGCCTTCTTGTACTTGGACATTAAATGGAGTTGATGTGAAAACCCCATCCACTTGTAATGCCTAGTTTTTTGTAACTTACTATCATCCTGCAAGTACTTTAGAGCCTAGTGATCTATGTGGATAATTGTCTTCTTTCCCATCAAATAGTGTTTTCACTTCTTAACAGCTTGTACCAAGGTATAGAATTCGAAAATATAAGTAGGGTAAATGAGAAAAATCCCATGAAACACTTCAGAATGGTAGCATACAAGCCTTCTTCCCTGCATCAAAAATCACTCCCATATCATAGCCACTCACAGCCATCTCCACTTTGGACAGCTACTACAAGTTTGGTAATGCAAGAACCGGTGCTTGACTAATTTTCTTCTTCAACTCCTCAAAGGCCTTCTATTGACCCTTCGCCCACTGAAAACTCTTGCCACTCGCTATTATGACATGGAGTAGTGCAACCACTACTAAAAATGAGGCTGTGAATTTCCTCAAACACTATGTTGCCCCAACAAACTATCATCTCATAAACAGTGGTTGGCATCAACCAAAGACTGTTGTGTAAACTCACACTTCTTCATATTTGCCAATAGTTGGTGCCTCTTCAAAGTCTCTAGCACCTACATCAAATGTGAGATGTGCTCCTCCCACGTAGCACTATATACCACAATATCATCTAAATAAACAATAACAAATGAATCTAGATATGGGTGCAATGTATCATTCACTAATCTCATAAAAGCAGTTGATGCTTTGCATTGAACAAATGGCATTAATAAGCAAGTTGTTTCATTTTGAAGGCAAATATTCCAAGCATATTCTTCTTTGAATCATACCTAGTAATACCCTGATTTTAAATCCAATTTTGTAAAGTGTTTTGCTTGTTGCAACTGGTCCAACAGGTCTGTACTCCTAGGCAAAGGGTACCTATTTTTTAACATAAAATTAACTTTTGTAATCAATGCACATATGCCAAGTCCCATCCTTCTTTGGTGTAATTAAAATGGGTGACCCACATGGTGAGGTACTTGATTAAATAACACCCTGCCCCAAGAACTGCTACAACTACATCTTCACCTTGTTTGCTTCAAGAACAAATTGCTTGTATATCTCAATGATTGGTAATAGACAGTTCGCTAACAAATAGATCTCGTGCTCCACTTCCCTCTGGGGTGCTAGTTCTTTAAGCTCTCGCAACACTCCCATGTATGCATGTGGCAACTCTTCTGATAAATATCTCGATTCCTTAGTGCACTCCTCCATGGATGCCTTTGTTTCTTGCCTTTGTTGGCACTTGCCAGCAAAATTTAACCTTGCCCTTGTGCCCATTGATGATTAAGGATTTTCCATCCTTGAGTAGGCAGTGTTGATCAAAGTTGCATCTCGCATGTACATATAAGAAATCCCAAAAACAACCCCACATACATCAAGTGGAACTACAACCAATTATACTTCAACAATAAAATCAGCACTAAAATCAAATTTTATTTTTACAATGTTTTGTTCCCTTGATTTTTGCATCCTTATTTACCGATCCCAATGGATATGGGCTAGGATGATCTCAAACCTCCAATACCAATTTGTTGACCAGCTCAAAACAACAAGATTAGCCTATGATCTTGAATCACACAAAGCATCATTTTGCATCTCCTTGACTTGTATCTTTATATGGAAGAGTATGAAAATATTCTTCTCTTCCTATCACCAAAAGCCACTCATTCACCCCCTTCTGCATTGATGTGTAGACAATCTTCTCATCCACATCCAAGATACTTTCCACCTCATTGCTCAAATAAGTGGTTATGAGATATTTCTTCTCTGTACTCCTCCTAATTCCTTGAGTCCAGTTTTAGATGTAATTTCCAATACTTCTCTATGTAACCATTAATGGTACAATCTTTGCACTGGTGTTTTGTGAATGTAGCCTATCCTCCCCCATCCACACAAACCTCTTCTCTACCGAATCTCAAGGGTTATAATGAACTCATTCGCCAGTCATTGGACAGTTTGTCACAACTAATCTAATAAAAATAGAGTAAAATTTGAAATCTATACTATGAGGATTAATTTTCCTTAGATTTGTAGATTTATTAATTATTGTTTTTCTACATATGCATGCAATAGATAAAATGCAAAAAATAGAGAACCGTGAAATCCATACACACATCAACCACCATGAACACCAAGATATGATCTAGGAAACCCTTTGGAGAGAAAACCCAATTGGAAGGTGAGGCTACTACACTCTCTTTTGTCAGAATGGAATGATATAAATATGAAGGAGAAGGAACCCTCCAGATTTCCCTGAGACATGTGGCCTATGGGCTGCTACAAAACACAAAACCCTTTGATATGCTCTCTCTTTCTATCCACATTACATTACTCTATTATGTAACAAAAATGCAAGCAAATAGAATTGAACCCCTTTTTCTCCAAGTGGCCCTGTTATAACACAACCCAATAGCCAACTAGGGGTTAAATTTGGCCCATTCAACCATCAACGTGAGTTATAATTCAACCCTTATAAGAAATTCTTCATCGTCCCCACATGGGTAGCCACTTTTTCCATGAGTAACTAGGGCTGACAGGGCAGCCTCTCAAATTATGATGGTCAATCACAATATTCTAAGAAGCATAACTTTTGAATGATATCTTTCTTGGAGTATTGCAGAGGTATCTACTTGGTAGCATTAAAGGGTGTCGCGCTCAAGCAACAAGGTTTTACCCCCAAAAAAAAATCATTTAACAAATTGGACTTAAAAGGTTTTTGACCCCAATTCTCCAAATTGGTTCTCGCTAAAACTACTCCAGTAAGCTGATTTCTCTAGTTTTTCCACCATAAAAGTATCGAGATGGATGACAAACAATATAATGATCCAATCTAAATCAAAAAAATGACTTGGAAAAAACTAGGTAGTGAATCTAGCTCAATTTGCCAACTTGGAAATCCAACTCAGCTATTTTGGTGAAACTTGGGACAGATTTGTCACACTCATCTGACTCAAATAAACTAGCCAAATTTGCTACAAACTCAGGAGTACACTCAACACTCCTAAAGTACTCTCAACATTTTAAAGCAAAATATGATGAGTTCTCTATATTTCCTGACTGCTAATAAACTTAATGAAATTATCTCATCTATCTCATCTCTGAGGGTGAGTTTGCTGCTACTGAAGAACTTAGACAGCCATGGGAAAAGATCTTTGAAGAATTCCAGAGGATTTACTGAATCAGACTCCAAAAGAAAACGCTATTCAAACAAACTCCAGATTGTCTAACAATAAATTTATTGAGGCTGTGTTGCCGCAAGAGAAACCATTAAGAAGGTAGGGCCAAGATATTAGGACGATTAATTGTTTAAAATAAATTTTAAAATCGGGAATATGGATTTCTACATTAATTTTAATACTAGAGCTGATGTCTTGTTTTTGTAATTTAAATAAATGAATATATGGTAAAACTAAAAATCTATATTCTTCTGTTGCAATTTCATAGTCAAACAGAAGACTCCACTCTTTAGGTTTGCCAAATCGTTTCCTCCCGGTCACGTGACATTGCTTCAAGATATAATCGTTTATGATCATGTAGGCCTACAGGACTATATCTATTTACCACGGTTCCCTATGTGGATTAACATATTCCTCTTACATTAAGGTACATTTGGCTTTTCACTGTTTGAATTCAGGTCATTTTACTCGAATGTTCCAACATGCTTGGGGAGGCATGGCAGGAGTTTAATTCTAACGGAAAATAATACTAAGCCGCTCGGACGGGTGAAGGAAATTACAAAATATCTCAATGACCCATAACCTATTTCAGACAAATTTGCAAAAATCTTCAAATGCCCGACACATTACATTACAATCAAGTACTAATTCTATATTCAAAAAACGTAACAAAACCCTAAAACAGGCTCGAATTTAAAGAGAAGAGAACTAACCTTTACTAGCGCTCATAAGGAAGAGGCCGTCGGGGGTAATGGGGCTGTAGAACAAATCCACAATAGGCCTTGAATGTCCATGGCAGACTATTGGCACCACCACCTTCTTCTTCTCCATACTGCCACCTTTTACCCTCTTCTAAATAAGAATTAAAAGAAAAAAATGCACACCAAAAACTCTACTTCTTTTCTCTACCAGAGAATAAATTTCTATTTAGGGAAGGGCTTCCCTGCCCTCTTCAAACTGTACAATTTTCGGCGCCTGAGATGCCAATGTAGAGATATGCCTGGAACTGAGAGTTTGCAGTGGGTTTTTAATTAAATGAAAATTTAATAGCGGCCAGGACAGTGCGTAGACACGGGTGAAAATGCGAACGAATGGCCGTGTGAGACAAGGGTGCAAAAGGGAGTCGAAGCCGAAGCCGAATCAGGATGGATGGATGATGGATCGATAGATTTATTAATTGATGGTTTGGGCTGAAAACCTCAAATGAGGGTTTGAGGAGCCGACGAGTGAGGTAGGCGGGCTTTTATAACTTGGCAGGGATAGGAGCGGGCCCGCTTCGATTTCTTTTCAAAGACACTAGCGGAATTTAACAGAACGAAACGGACCTTTGCAAATCCGCTTTTGTATATTTGTTCATCTACCTAATTTTTCTTTTTCTTACTCTTACCTTTCTACCCTTGACGATCGATCACACCTAATATAGTTTTCTTATTTATCATAATTTAATTCAAATTTTTATATAAATAATCGTTGTGTTTAAAATTCGATTCATTTCATTTTAATTTTAAATCATGTTAATTTAAATTGGGATTATATTTTTTAACGTGTAAATTTATTTTCAAATTTTGCATTTAAAAAAAAAAATTGTAGGTTAAAAATTTGATATAGAATTTAGATAAATCTATATTAGTATTAATAAAATCAAAATTATAATATAAAAAATTGAATTTAATTTAATATTTTTATTATTTTCTATGTTTTATTATTTTTTAAATAGAGTGAATTTTATATTTTATTTTTATTATTGTTATTATTATTATTAATGTTAAGGAGAGTATCTTTCCATCTAAATGGGGAGGATGATGGAGTGTACGTGAGGGCGATGATGGACGAATTTGAGTTTTACATAAACCTTAGTAGCATCACGAGGACACAAGTGCGAAGGTTCTCACCATGAAATGGTGGTCCGTGTCTAGGGCAGTGGTTTATGGTATGTTTTATTTGCATTAATCTTGTTGTCGAGGTTTCTGAAGAACTCCTGGGACTCGCAACAGTGAGTAGCATATTGTTTTTTATTTCTTTCAACTCCCTGCTAATCGCCGACACAAGGAAACATTCGACCACATGGGAGTTTGTTTTTTTTTTTCTGCAACGGTCACTGTTTCTGCAGGTGCTCAGCTTAGGTTATAGCAACAACCCCAACAAACTGACATAGGGGTATCATTATAACTCTGGCTAGATTTTTGGACCCCAGCATACGGTGCACAGCTGAAGTTACTGAGCCACTCCTCGGAACAGGAAAGGTTGACACGATAAGCGATTAACAGACTCGGAACGGGGGTAAACACTTGCCTTGTGAAGATGACTAACGATGAGGTGGACTACACTTTGGATCATTTAGACCCATCTCAAATTTAGGTTGCCTCATGAGGTGGACCTTGTTGGAAAGGAGCATGTGGACATGGAGATTGGGGAAACCTCATTATCATCATTCACCTTGGAGGAACTGCGCCCGGCAACATAGACGGTTTGTTCGAAACCTTTTTTGGCGGCACTAGCTTCCCCGACATATTCTATTCCTTCATCGTCGGTCCTCAGGTTGTGGGAGCATCAAGCACAAGTCACGTCGGACGTTCTGGGTGCGATAATGGAAGAATTGGGGGTTAGCATCAGACAAAAGGAGGTCTTTTGGATTCGATCATTTAGGTATCAACGCGGTGAAGAGCAACTTACTCATGCGACCGGACATGAGGAACCTCCTTATGTTGCGGCATTAGGATTATTTGAGGGCATCACACATTTGATCCCACCTTCGGATGAAGTTAAATCATCTGATTCGAATGATACTCCATAAGAAGAAGGAAACTATCGTGACAATACCACACTCATGACTGGAAAAAAGAAGCATAGGTACACAAAAAGTAGAGAGTTGAAGAGGGATTTGGTCTTTGGGGAAGGCACAGGTATGGAGAAAATGGAGCACGCCTCTCAGACTGTTCTAGTTGGGCATGTTTGAGGAAGGAACTACTCCTCGACCAAGCTCAAAATCTGGACTGCGGAAATATGGGGGAACATTCTATAGCAGCTTCCGGGGGTCCTCGCGATGAACAGGGGATGGTTCACCCTAATTTTCCCCTACCCAAACATGGCCAACTGGGTGCTCACCAAATACTAGCATATAGAAATGACCCTTGTGCTTCTGAAGAGATGGATGCCCCCATTCGACCCCGACAAGGAGAAGATGGGTACAAGCCCAATCTGGGTTAGATTGTCGGGTTTACCATTGCAATTCTAGACTGAAGAGGCACTCTGGTTCATTGGCGAGGATTTGGGGATATATTTGGACCATGATAGGTCCTACCTTGAGACTGGTAATATATCGATGGCCTGGGTTCTTGTCCACCTAGATACAAGGGAAGGTCATATGGAGGCATATAATCTGCACTACAAAGACATCAGAAGATGCCAGATCCTGGACTACGAAGGAGTCTCATTTAGGTGCAGACGTTTTCATGAAGTTGGACACCTGTACAAGGAGTGCCCTCTCATCAATGTCGCCACCTCTGAACCAACAAAGATACTGGTGCATGTGGAGACACAAATAGTGGGTATCAGAGAAGAGGTCAAGGCACAAGCGACAGCTCCAGTCGAACCAGCGACGCAGACCATTTCGAGCAGCTCCTCGGCTTATCTTGCACACTCAGATGCTCTGGCATGCAATGTACAACCCCAGGAGGAGGAAAGTACTCCGATCCTGGGTACACCTCTTGCTACTTCCCTTGCTCTCAATTCTAATTTGAATTGTATCGTATCCCCTGTAAATTCTATTGTTACTTATAAAATATATTTAATCAGATGTAATTTGGATCCCCTTATCTGTCATGTTGAAACTGCCCCTCCCTTTGTCTCTCGGCCCAACCCACTTACCCTTATTGGTGAGTCTTCTTCCCCTTCCATCTCGGAATCCTCGGGTTAATTTGTTGGCCACCGTTATAATCTTAGATCCGCCTCTAGTGTTGTATCCTCTCAAAACTCTGGTCTCAGTGTTGATAACGGCGAGTCTCAGCCCAAGATGGCGCGGGGTAGACCATCCTCGCTAACCAAGGTGATTAGAAGGGCTGGTATGGGGGTTGTTGCTAGGACACAGACTTCTATAGATATGGTTCTTAGAGCAAAGAACACTCGGGGTATTAGTGATCCATGATTTGCCTATCTCTCAACTGCAGAGGTTTGGCTAGTCCTGACAAAAAACTAGCCCTTAAATGAAATTTAGCCCTTGATTGTGTGGATGCACTACTCCTCCATGAAACGTTGGGCGAAGGAGATTACATTGCCAAATTACTATCCTCATTTCTCCCTGACTGGAATTTTCAGACCCTGGATGTTAGAGGGAGATTTGGAGGTTGTGCTATGGGTTTCAACAATAGAACCATTCAGGTGAACAATTGGTGAGGCAGGGAAGGTATTCTGGGAGCTAACATTTCCATACTAGGCTCTGACCTACCCATTTGTTTAATCAATGTTTACGACCCCTACCAAAACAAAGATAAATTCTGGGACAAGTGGATGAACAACTCCATTATGAAGGGATATCACATCATCTTGGGAGGGGATCTTAATTTCTCCATAGGCCTTCTCGAATCTTGGGGGCCCTGTGCTATACCTGATCCCAAATCTGCCTTTTTTGAATGCTTGATTGATGAGGCTGACCTTTTGGATCTTGCTATGCCAAGAAGCTCCCTACTTGGAGGAACAAGAGAACTGGGGAGGCTGCACTGGCTAGAAGATTAGACTATTTCCTGATCAAGGGCAACCTGGTTGGCAGATTTGAAAAATTCAGGCAATGGGTGGGAGTAGGTGGCTCCTCGGACCACTCCCCCATCTATCTTTAGATACAGATGGGAAACCAAAAGCCTCACTCTCCTTTCAAATTCAATTCTAGTTGGTCGGAGGAGCCTAAGTTCCATTGTTTGGTTAAGAATGATTGGATACACTGTGACCAAAGGCCAGATATAGAGTTGGCCCGGGTACTCTTCAACAACTTGTCTGAACTTAAGTCCCTCACCCTTAGATGGGCCAAAGGGAAGAAAAAATTGGAGGAGGGGACATTAAATAATATAGAGCCTAAACTTGGGAATATTACGGGTCCGGACGATCTTGGTTTCTTGTCCTCTGAAACCAAGGATAAGCTCATACTTATGGGAATGGAGAAAGCTAAACTAATAAGGAAACAAGAGGAAGAGTGGAGGCTTAAAAGCAGGGCCATTTGGCTCCAAGCCAGAGATGATAATACAAAAAAAATTCAACAGTGTGCTAAAGGAAGAAGGATCATAAACACCATATGGGAACTTAAGGATCAAAATGGTAGGGTGGAAAAAGACCATACACAACTTGCGGATATGGGAATTAGACATTTCTACAATCTTTACACGGATCCCAGGGTTACAAATATTTCAAAGACTCTACAGATTGTCAGGTCGATGCACAGATTTGTGGAGGATGATGACATGGATGATCTTAATGTGTCGGTCACCTTGGGGGAAGTGGAAGGGGTTTTGAAATGGTTTAAGAATGACAAGAACCCTGGGCCTAATGGTTAGCCCATTGAATTCTATCTTGCCTTCTTTGATTTCATGGGGAAGGATCTTCTCCAAGTTATTGAAGTTAGTTAGACATCCGGTCAAGTCTATGATGGTTTCAACGCTACATTCCCAAGACCGAAAAACCCCTATATTTCAATGAATATTGTCCTATATCCTTTTGCAACTATATTTACAAGATCATCTCTAAGATAATTGAAAACTGTGTCAAGCCTTTACTTTCTTAGCACATTTCCAAGGAACAATTTGCCTTCCTTAATCAGAGACAAATTCATGAAGCGATAGGTACTGCTAAGGAAGTCATGCATTCCATTAAGCTCAAAAGCCTCAAGCGCACCATCCTCAAAATTGATTTAGCTAAGGCATTTGATTGTGCCAATTGGAGCTACCTGCAACTCATCCTTCTTCACATTGCCTTCCCCCACTCTTTCACTAATTGGATAATGGGATGTATTGCTAATGCATCTTTCAACATACTTATCAATGGAGCAGCATTTGATTTCTTCCATGCAGGTAGAGGACTTTGACAAGGTTGCCCACTCTCCCCATTAATCTTCTTATTAATTATGGAAGGGCTTTCTATCCTTTTAGAAAAAGCAAAAGCAGGAGGATCTTTCAAAGGATTCAAATTGTCTGATTTCACTCAACTGACCCATCTACTATTTGTGGATGATGTCCTCATATTTCTTGATGGTACATGCCATTATAACACTAGCTTCTTGAATATACTGAATAATTTTTGCAAAGCTACAGGTATGGACCCCAATCACAGTAAATCTACTATTATTATGGTTCGTTGTTCAGTTCTTGAATGCAGCCATGCCCTTGGACTTTTTCATTTTGAGCGTAAGGAATTGGTGGACGATATCAAATACCTTGGTTTTCACCTAAAACCAAATGACTACCACATAAATGATTGGAAATGGTTAATAGTAAAAGTGGAACGAAGAGTCAACATTTGGCAGTAGAGATAGCTCTCCAAATCAGGCAGACTTGTCCTAATAAATTCTGTTATGGAAGCTATCATGGCGTATTAGATGACACTGGCATGGATCCCCAAAGGTGTGACAGCCAGAATACAGCAAATTCTCCGAAGTTTCCTTTGGAGGGGTAAGTAGGATGGAAGGAATTATGCTTGGATTGCTTGGAAGAGGATAACAAAACCAAAAGGCTGGGGGAGGGCGGGTGGGGGCTAAAAGACCTCAACCATTTTTCCATAGCTTTTGCTGCCAAAATGGGATGGCACCTAATTACTACAAGGAGTTTGTGGCAAGAGGTCATTTATTATAAATACATTTCTCCTCAAACCAAAATGGAGTGGATCCGAGGTCACATCCAACACTCTCTTGGATCATCCATCACTAGATCTATCCACATCATAAAAAAAAAACTCGTTTGGAGAATCAAAATAGGGGAGTAGGTTGAGATCGGAGTGGATGCATGGTCAGGGTGTGGAAAGGCCTATGAATTAACACTGGGGATCAGAAAACATCTAGCCTATGTTAGGATTCACTACATTTCACAAATTGCTGACACTCTCAATTCCACTTGGATCTCACAGGCTTGGAAATCGGCACATGAATTAACTATCTTGGACCTTTGGTAGTCGATCTGGAACCAATATCTCAGAGCTCTTCGGTCTACCAACATTAGGATCACTGAGCAGGAGGATGAACTCTTATGGGCCTTATCTCCTAGGGGTCGATACACTCCAAAGGAGGGGTAAACCTCTCTGAGCAAGTTACAGGAACCATATATCAAGCAATGGTGGTGGAGACATCTATGTAAATTAAAGGCTCCTCCAAAAGCTAGACTTTTCATGTGGTGTATTCTCTCAAATTGTACACCAATGGAGGACAACCTTATCAAGAGGGCTTTACATGGACCATCCAGATGCAGATTATGCAAACTTCTATTTGAGGATGTGAATCATCTCTTTCTCACTTGTTCAGATAGCAAACACATATGGCAAATTACGTTGGAGTCCTTTGACTCCACTCTAAAGTGGCAAGGCAATCCCGTCCCCGATACCTGGAAAAATTGGTGGCATGCAGCACACTGCCCAAAGGAGCGTAATATCCCCCTCCTGATTGCTTGGGGAACATGGCTGGCTCACAATCATGCGATCTTCCAGGGCTCAGTGGTGGACTGGACCAGTATCAGCAACAACATTGTCTCTATCTATCACTTAATCCCGAGCGATGCTCCTTCAGCTCAAAACGTAATCACCACTCCTGAAATTATTGACAGACCCATCCCTTGGGCATATTTTGATGGGGCCTCAAACATGCATGGATGTGGTGGGGGTGCCATACTCCATAAAACTGATTCACACTGCTATAAAATCAAAATGGGACTAGGCCCAGGAACGAACAACTATGTTGAGCTCAACAACCTCAGACATCTCCTCATTTTTGACCGAGAGAAAAGTTTCAACAGGATTTAGATATCCAAAAAAATCATTTTCAACTGGTTTAAAAATGCTACTCACTGTCATGTTCATACTCTTAGATCTTTGTTTAATGAAGTTATGGCTTATAAAGTTTATTTTGATTTCATATCTGTTACTCATATTTACAGGCAGAGGAACCAAGTGGCTGATAAATTATCCAAAGAAGCATCACAGCTATCTTGGGGTCGATGTCACATTTCTGAACATGATGGTCAGCAAGAATATCAGTATTATCATAGACCCTTCATTGAGGACATGGAGGGTCAGGGGGCAGTGTTATGCAAAATTGTGATCTATGGATAAATCAAATTCCCTAAGTGTGGTGCTAGGCACTTAGAACAACAGATGAAAGACTTTTCTAACACTTTCTCTAAAATAAGAAGACACACAGAATGATAGAATAACCTACTTGCAATCCAAGCACTTCTCCTTCTCCTTTTGTCACTTTTGATGTCGTCTTCAATCCAACTCAGATTGCCAGATTGATTCCTGCAAGCATAAATAGATAACAACAAACAGATTGTAATATACAGATGCCCACTTATATTAACAACTCAAATCGATTAGATGTGAAACATATATATCATTCAAGAGTCCATTGCATGAGAAATAGAAACATAAACATATACATATATGGGAAAATGAACAACAATCTTTATTATATAGTAGAAGGGGGAGATTACAACCAATGGTCGATTTGATGCCACCAACTCCAGCTTCATCCCAGCCTCATCACATCCAACATCACACCAGCAGCATATCAATACTTTCACTCTCTCAAATGAGAATCCAACAACATTTATTTACCAAAATTCTTCCTTCCCTAGCACTAGGATCTATGTTCAATTTATAAAGAAAATGATGGTAGTTTCTCGATGAATGAATTTCTAATAATAGGCAAGACATATTCCCAAGTTCAAAGGTGTTAGATGGACACTTGGATTCGAAGTTTGACACATATGGACTCTTCTAGAAGGCATTGGCCATGTGGGGATTCCCATAACAATGATAATTCCGCTCCCAGGTGACAAACGCACTCTTGAATGTCGGGAAGTGCATTGCAGTGCACCCTTGAATGGAGGATGATGCATATTCAATGCAGTTAGTCCTTCTAGAGGAAGCATTGGTGAGTTCATAAGTGATATAAGATATACTTGAAACCTTGAAAATCTCACAATATAAGCCATGAATGAATTGTTCTTCTCTTAGGGCATATGGAAACTTAAATGTAAGGGGATGATAGACCCTATTTCATTGGTCCTGGGGATGATGTCCAGTTTGAATAGGTCATAGGGGATGATGCCCAAACTGACCTATATTAGCTACCCCCTATAGCATGAAGTCGAAATAATAATAATATTTTTGAAAGATATGCTTTACAATGTGATGAGGTAGAACTGAAGCAGAGTGGCGACCTACATCATTCTTACAATACATTACATCATGATATTTTCATCTTGATCACGAATTATTGAGGGAGGAATTCCCATGCTCAACACATAAACTATCTAATAACATGTACCTAGTGCAGAAAGTCATCTACATTGGAATGTTGCCAAATACAGACATGCCTATAGATATAGGCCCATGCTAAGATGACGATCTGTATGTAAGGTCACCATACAGATGATGTGTACAACAATCCTGAAATCGCAGCCCGGATGGCTAAAACTAGATCCGGGGTCTTCTTATCTCATTCACTCGATCGTTCGGGTACAAGTCTAGCCATGTGAATATATGATTTGTAGTCGAACATGGTAAGACATCGTTTGATTACCAACCAATGATGTGAGTTGTTAACAAACACGAGAGATCCACCATTGATTTTAATGGCTCCCAAGGTACTACAGTACAATTTGTAAGGAGTGAATAGATGATTTGATGTTGAACGCCAAACAAAATATTTCGGTCAAAGGTCTGGAAGCGAGGATCTTGTCGATTTATAACAAGCCTCATGGTACTGGAAGATGATGTTTCTAAGTAAACTTCCTCGATGATGATTTGATGTCGACAGGAAGCCACTTTATTGCGAAACATGAGTTACTGATTTTGGAGACTTAATGTGACTTGATATAGCAATGTTCAGGGATGACTGTCGTGAAAATGAAGGCTTATGAGTATTGCAGAAGGATGAGTATTCATTGGAAGACTTCTCTTGAACATATCAGCGACACTGAGGTGAGTTGGCAGCATTGACCCAAAACCAAAGTGAAGGTATGATGAACCATAGGTATGAATGAACCGTCAAGAAGATTACCCAACCCAAAATTCACAATGGTGGAGTGAAGTGTCATGTTTAAGAGTGACCTACTACCGTAAAAGTTATGTTCCACTTTCCCAAATTTTCCCTGGTCATTCTTGTTAGTACCTCTTTATTTTTATGACTTGAGGAGGATAACACTGTGCTTGATCTATAATTCAACACTTTGGGGAAATATGCATCGCTATTTAATAATTTAACGAGTTTAGCGATAAATGAAACTCGATTCTTGCCATGGTCGACAAGCTTGTCGCTATTGTATGTTTCAACAAGCCTAACAATAGTGACAACCCAATCCTTTTTCATATTTAGAGAGTTTGAAAAAGAGGACAAAAGAAAACTCCATGAATCCTTTTTCGTAAATTTGTAGCTTAGATCCGAAAAAGTGTAAAATGATATATGAGAGAACCTCCTAGCCATGTTTGACTAAGGTTCTCCTTTTTCGTAAGTAATCTATCTTAGTCCGGAAAAGGGTTAAACTTATACTGAGTAGATGTTGTTTCATTTACTTTTATGAGTTCGGAAAGACAAGTTCTCAGCAATATTTTCACATTATCGAAGTCTGAAAAGAGCTAAAAGAAGACTCCAAGGGTTCCTTTTTAGTTGTTATCGAAGCTCGAAAAAGAGATAAAAGTGCGCTTCAAGTCCTTTTTCGTTTTTATCAAAGCTCGAACAATAAGGATAAAAGTATGCTTTGTAGTCAAATCATTCTTGAAATAAATGTGCATGACTAATCTACTATATTAGTTGTAAAATTGTTCAGAACAACATCAAATGGATTAAAAATACCTGTTTCATGATAAAAAATGAATAAAACCATAGTCACAGCAATAAATATGATTTTCAAATAATAAAATGACTAATTAAAAGAGTTTTACTATTCATTTTTACCATTTACATTTTGGAGCTCTAAACCTGTTTTTGCCCCCTAAATTCAGCTGCTGATTGCGATCGATTCTATGGACGGTTTTCCTCGTTGTTTGATCCAGGTTGGTGCCATAAACCTCATCTTTCCTTTAGTAGCCTTTTTGTTTCATTTCATTGCAATTTTTAGGGATTTGGGCCATTTAGGGTAAATTTATTTTGCAAACAGGGCAACGCACCCTTGAATGTTGAAAGGTACGTTGCAGTGCATTGGAATTGAAGGCCAGGTGCACTTGCAACACACTGTTCCTTGACCAGGGTTGTGTTGGGTGCAATTTACATTTTTATTTTTTGCAGTGTGCCCAAATTTTGCATGGTTTTTTTCATGAAATGGGTCCTTATGAGTCTTATGGTTGTGTTTCAGGGATTCAACAGACCAAAATGACAATTACTTGGAGGGAAAGAGAACATGAGGAACAAAACATGATTGCCTTAAATGATCCGGGTACTGTAAGAGCCTTCAGAGATTGTGGGTTGCTAAAGTACTCCAGATTATTGGGTACGAGGCAACATATGGAACTATTGGAGTTCCTTGTTCGTGCATGGGATCTAGCGATTGATGCATTTCATATTGGGGACAAAGTGGTCCCAATTTTAGTGGCAGATATCTATTTTCTCACAGGTTTGTCGAGGACAGGCCTGCCCATTTCTCTTTCAGGGTCTGCTCTCAGAAGAGAGACGGTGAGAGATTATATATTGCAGTATTGCAATCCAAGGGTTGAATGTAGCAAGGACGGGGAAATAAACATCCGCGATGTTCATGATTTTCCTTTAAGAACCATCTTATGCACGATCGCAAAGCTTTTTCGTATCGATACACTACACGTAGAAAACATATATTACATTCGCACTAGCGGTTTGCGGATTTTACGATCAAATATTTGGCACGCATGACAACTTCTGACCACGAGGATGCAGTCGCGAAATATGGTAGGCCAAAAGTAACCAGCGCAGAGTATCTTCTACGCTGTAGCGTATGTAGACAAGTGTCCACCACAAGCCCTAATATGACAATCATTTAAAACCTTTTCGGCCTCCTCATGAGTGAGGCACCTCCTTAAGGTATATCGACACCACGATGATAAAATTTATCACTGATGATCAGATAATATTTGGCTTCGTATAGAATACGTCGTTGTTAAGAGTGAGAGGTATCAGGCTGAAAAGTCTAGGTCTGGAGATAAATGATAAAATCCCCATACCAAGGATCAGATGATCCGATCAGAAACAGAGACTCATTAGGAATAGATGGTTCCAATGTAGTAGCAATACTATCAGAGGGAAGGTCGCGGAGAAGCTCGGCCAAAAATAAAGACTTCTTTGACTTGGATTTGATGAATTCCAAATCAAACTCCTGCAAAATGACAATCCATTTTGAATACTTGCCCCCAACAATTGACGTGATAAAATGTAAGTCATTTGGTTGCAATCCGAAATGACAATGGTTTTCCGGAACAGGATATAGTGGCGAAATATTTGGACATCTTGAACGACTGCCAAGGAGAGATTTTCGATGTATGAATACTTTACTTCCGTATCATTGAGATTACTACTCAAATAATATTAATAGTTGGATTATTTATATCCCATTTTCTACTTAGGCCAATACCATAGAAATGGTCATATCAACGCAGATATATAAGAAATAATCACTTTGATAATTGGGGGGATACATTAGTGACACCCGGGCAAGAGTATCCTTGATAGAATCAAAAGAAGCTTGTGCAACTTGGTCCCAATGGAATGGAATCCCCTTTTTTAAGATCTGAGTAAATCCTTTATCCATTTCGGCATAGTTGGGTATGAACCTCCTTAGGAAGTTAGCCTTTCCCTGAAGTTTTTGTAACTAAAGAAAATTTTATGGTGCATGCAAATCAAGAATGGCCTAGACCTTCACTGGGTCTATTAGAATTCCTTCTTTTGAGACGAAAAATCCTAGAAAACGACCAAAACCAACAAAAAACACACATTTATGTGGATTGAGGCGTATTTTGTAGTGTCGGCAGTGTAAAAAGATAGCTCTCAAATGCATCGGGTGATCAGTATGATTCTATGAATGCACGGGTAAATCGTCTAGATAGGGTTGAATAATGTGCTTGATGTCATTGAAAGCATAATCCATTGCTTTATGAAAAGTTGCCCCAGCATTCTTTAAACCAAACAGGAGTTTCTGGTAAGAAAATGTGCCCTAGGTACAGATGAATGTTATCTTATATTGGTCCTCTGGGCGGATATTTATTTTATTGTAGCCAGAAAATCCATCCATGAATGAAAATATTTTGCATCCAGCATAATCGTCAATAATATGGTTGATAAAGGGAGTAGGATATTTGTCTTTTGGACAAGCAAGATTAACATCCCGATAATCGACACACACTCTGATGGTTCCTTGTTTTTTCATGACAGGAACAATGTTGGAAACCCACTCAGCTAGAGGAATAGGGTAAATGAAACCAGCACGTAAAAGTTTTTCAACTTCTGCTTTAATGGCATCAACCTTCTTCGGATGAATATGATGAAGGCATTGACATACCAATGTAACATCAGGGTACATATTAATCATGTGTTCAACGATACTAGTATTTATGCCTAACATTTCCTCGTAAGACCAAGAAAATACATCACGAAATTCACGAAAGAGAGAGCGATATGTTTCGAGTTCTGATGGAGAACAAGACGCGCCAACATGAATGTTTTCTACAACACCAGGTTTGGTCGAAATATCAATAGAAATGGTTTCTTCAATATTTGATAAATTTTGCTCGGATTCGATTGCATTAATGGGAAAAAAATTCGAAAAGAATTTTTTGATCGATGGGTGATATAGTTCAATAAGATTATCTTCTTTGTGATCCTGAAGATGGGAGCGATAATGATGATCTTCACATGGTTCTCCTTCTGGCATCATGGATTCCACAATATTCTCATCTGTCGAGAAAGTTGAGGAAAAAGGATTAGATGGAGTACCAAAATCCAATGAACGATCAACCCAAACGATCGGTGACGATGATTTCGGATTCGCCGCCCAAGCCATATAGATTGATTGCTATGCCAGCTCAATTGGGCTGGGCGACAGAAATTCATCCAACGTAACAACTTCAGAATCACCCGTAATCTTCCTTAAGCTAGATGGAGTGGAAGATATCACGTAGTAGGTCTCTATGTTTGCAATTTCTGCCGATGTCGCAGGCGGAGGTAATGCAGAGGTTCCCATGAGGGTGGAATCCTTTAAGAGTCCTACACCAATGTTCTGAAGTGCGAGTTGGAGTGCGTGAACTAACGGAACGCTTCCAATTACCTGGGAACTGGAAGCAGCTGATTGATGACTGTGATGACACCTTTATGGGGAAAGGCGATCATTCTAAAATATGTAGAGATGATCGCAGTCATAGCATATACCCACGGCCTTCCGAGTAAAATGTTGTAATCAAGGGGTCCATCAACGACCTCAACTTCAACATTCACTGTTTTGCCCCCTAGTTCAACATGCAGGTTACTGATAATACCGCAAGGCTTATATGTACATCCTTCGAAAGCTTTCAACGTTGTAGGCGATTGAGATAGGCGTGGCAAGCCAAGTGACTTCCAGCATTTTAGGGACATAATGCACGTAGATGCTCCCTCATCAATAATAGTACGATGAACGAGGTGATTGAGAACATTTAGTTGGATGGTAATTGTGGCACATAGCTCGTTTGATTAAAGACTACGAGATTGGAATATGTCGGATCAATTCCACCAATTGCCGACAACAAAGCCTGCTTATGGGAGGGACAATTTTGAAGCACCTCAAGCACTGACATAGCTGAAGGGGATTGAGCCAAATTTTCAATTATATTATAATTTTGAGCAGCTCAGGCTCGAGGATTAAATGTCGATTTATGAACGACTCCCTTCGGTGGCTTGATTGTCAATTCAGGAATAGCAGTTGGCGGTATCGATTCCGTAGACAGATTCATGGTCGAGGTAGTAGTTTGATCAGTAACCTGACTATCGTAATATTTATTATGTGTTAACACCAAAACATCAGTTGATGGCTTCGTGACAGACATCATAAACACTTGCGAACTAGAATCTGGATCCATAACAACCAAATTTGTGTCTGGATTCAGAATTGGATTGGTCAACACAGTGGATGCATGTGAGGTCTTAACCAATTTTGAGACTTTAGCGCGGTGAGGACAGTCATGAACAATGTTTTCCTCATTACAGATCATGCAAGGGTAACGAGGTTTCTGATTTCCAGTCGATTGATCAGATGATCGTTCACGGGGTAAGTTTGCGACATCCTTAGTTATAGATGGTAACGGGACTTAATGAACCACTCAACAAGAATTTAATCGGGAACAAATGTCTTAACCATTCTACGAGCGATGACACCACTCATGAATATGAGTGGAAATGTGAGTAGCATTATGTAAAAAGTACATTTAAAATTAGTTAAGAGTTCGTTCGATTTCATATCGTATGGGTAGCTGAAGTGGGTCAAAAGGCGATAGCTAGGGCAATGAAATTATCGAATAAATTTCTTGGTAACTCAATGTACCATTTCGCAGCCAGACCAGCGAGCGTACGTTG
Organism: Pinus albicaulis; assembly: GCA_034641835.2. Taxonomy (NCBI): domain Eukaryota; kingdom Viridiplantae; phylum Streptophyta; class Pinopsida; order Pinales; family Pinaceae; genus Pinus; species Pinus albicaulis. Next base: position 75,083 of record JAXQQM020072614.1, read on the forward strand.
GAAAAGATGTAGTCGAACGAAGTCATCATTTAGGGAGTTAGATGAACACCACAAATGATAAGTCATAACATGGGTCGATGGGTCTTCCCTAGGGTTTCCATTGAACTTAGGAATATCTGAGGGTAATTTGTGAGGTATCAGCGACCACCAAGGAGCGTAATTGATTGGATCATTAGTGAGCCTGTTTAAATCCGGTAACTCTACAGTTGCAACAAAGGGAAATTGTCGATTTAAGTCGGGTTGAGCATAGCCAGGGTATGATGGAATTGCTTGGGCAACAGGCCTTTGAGCACCAGCATAAGGAATTTTTTGTTGGTAACCCAGATAGGGGTTGTTTTGATAAGCAAACGCTTGAGGATTTTGTTGACCAAAACCTGGGTATGCTACTTGTTGAAATGAAGGTTGTGGCATTAGCGCTTGTGGCTGCCAAGGGGTCTATCCACCAATATTATAATCCAAATTAGGATAGCTTGGATTTGGTTGTGGATAGGTATAACCTGGTTGTGGCTACGACATCCCATAATATGGTAATCCAACTTGTGACTAAATAATTTCGGATACAAGTGGTTGTTGTAAACCAGCTGAAGGAGTTGGAGTTTGAGGACCCAATACCTTAGGGTATTGGGTTGAGGGACTTTCCTTAGACAGTTGAGGTACAAAAATTTGAGTTTGTAACAAGGGTAATGATGTGTTAACAAGCGGAGTTGATGTGGGTGCAACAGGTTGAACCGGTTGATACGAGTGTACAACCGTTTGTGGTTGGATGGTTAGAGTGGGCTGCCACTAACAAACGTTCATTTTGACATTAGGATGACCAAATAATGATGGAGTATTGTCAAAATGGGTGACCATAGGTTGCCCCCCAACATTAGGAGTATAATAAGATGGAAAATATTATTCTCCAAATGCAGGGAGTCTAGTTGAAATTGTACTAGATGGAATATACCCAAATGGACCAACTTGATATTGCCCTGATGATATATATAAAGGATTAAGATGTTTAGTACTCACTACAGATTTACCAGTTAGAATACCAGACGATGACATTGGTGAAGTCCATGGGTTTGAGGATGCACCAGAGAAGGTTCTAGACAAATATTGGTAACCAAATGGGACGGAAGGGCCACCATGTAAATGTGACTTTGGTGAAATTGTGAACATCGACGGGGTAGCAAGAGAAGGTGTTGTCACAACTGGAATATATGCTCCAGTCGAAGATGTTGGCTCAGGCATGGTTATTCGACCAAATGTATACCCTACTAGATCTACAGGAACTCTAATAGACACATGATCAACAAAAGCAGAGGAGGGTGATTGAGGAAAAGACTCATATAGGTAAAGCTCCGCCCCAAAATGAGTTGGAGTTAAAGGTGTTTCATCTTGTGGTATTTCTTCAATCGAAATTAAACTAGGTGGAAGGATTTTTCTGTTAGGCTCGAAGTATATTTCAGGAGGTTGACTGCGTGATATGGGAGACTCAACAGCTACAATAGATTGTGGGGTGATCGATACAGGAACAAATTTTGGTCGTTCAACTTCGGGATTTAGATGTTCTGGCAAAAAAGTGACATGATCCATATCAACTATCAGTTGAACAACGTCAGGTTTGGGATGTATGGTCTCACTGATTGGATGGATCGTGACCATGGGTAGCTGTGAGGACTCTGTCTCGACAATAGTTATTGAACTAGGATTTGCAGAAACAACTTGAGCCGACTCTAGTATATGTGAGGATGATGTCGCACTAGAGGTACTAATAGTACTAGTTTCGGTAGAGCAATGTCGCCTTCGTTGACCAGAAATGGCTTCCGATGGTAAAGGTGGTTTCATTGCTATTATACGTGAACAACGGGGAAAGGGGTGTTCTTCTTCCATGGTGATTGATTTATTTTATGAACAAAAACAAATAAACAAAATAAAAGGGTAATTCTAGGCAAAAGGTTTATCAAGTAATTGTGAACTGCAAAATACCTCATGGCAAACCAAGAAGTACGGGCAGACAATATCCTTGAATATTGTGTTCGGTGTATCACAAGTTACAAGGTGGCCGACTCGGTTCACTATGGATGGATAGCAACCTAAATTTGTTGTCCCAAATATACTCAAAGGTACGTGGAGGCTCAAGTTCATATTAGTGTTGTCTAATGTGAAACCGCGCAATGAGAGCACCCCCTTATACTTTTCATACTAGAACACCGCCCTATATACCTGAAGGTACGTGGACGAGCTCCAATATACTTACGTAAGTGGAGCGAGGTATCACACTCGGAATGTATCACAAACAATTTAACGACAACTGTTATGTTTAATGACGCTAGAACATGTCTCTAGACTAGAATTTCTAAATGTTATCGTTAATGTTCCAATGCTTTCTTAGGTAAATTGATGTAAATTTTATGTTGATATTGTTTAGAAATTTGTCTTTGAGGTTCACTGCGTGATGTGATGGAAATTCATAAAAATGCAAACTAAAATGATAAGAAAACTTTTCAATTTTAGCTTTTTCAATGAAAATCCTAGCTACCAAGGGAAAGAGCAATCAGTTTTAGAGCAAACAACAAAGAGCACAAACTAAAATACATCTTTCCTAACTTGTTCCTATGGACCACACACAATTCACTATATGCACATGCATGTTTTTTTTTTTCCAGCTCCCTTAATGTGAACGAAAGAAAGGAATCTATATGCATCAAATAAATAAAACAAGTGTTTTCTTCTTTGAGAAACGAGGAATTTAACAACAATTTCACTTTTAGGAAAAATGAAAAATGGAACTACAATTTTTCCTACAGGAAACGAAGAATGAAACAAAAAATTCCATTACGAAAACAAATGGATCTAATGCAGAAATAAAATACTTTGAATTTGATTTTCCAATGATAAAGAAAAACACTAAAGAGACATTGAACAAATTTAGTTTTCAAAGGAGGAAGAATATGGAAAGTTTACTAGTCTCTAAGAGGTATCAGACAATTCATAATAGAATAAACAAATGGTTGAGAATGATAGCAACGAAAAAATTGAATGGAATTTGATTGGTTGAGGGGTCAACGCAGTCTCTAAAGGGAGATAGTGCGTTGCAGTGCGGCCCTGAGTAGGAGACAGTGCACTGCATTGCACTATGTCTTGACCAACACGCAGCAGGGATTGAAAAGTCAAGCTATAGAACACACTTCTAATGCAATTTTTTCATTCAAATAACTGAAAGTAGATCCTACTGATGAGGATAAGCAGAGGAAAAAACACCAGGAATGAGAGGATATTGTCCCTAATGGAGTCGCCAATTTGTTATGCAGAATTGTGATGTACGAATAATTCAAATTCCCTAAGTGTGGTGCCAGGCACTTAGAACAACAGATGAAAGAATTTGATAACACTTTCTCTAAAATAAGTAGACACACATAATGATAGAAGAACCTACTTGCAATCCAAGAGCTTGTCCTTCTCCTTCCGTCGCTTTTGTTGTCGCATTCAATCCAACTCAGATCGCCAGATTGATTCCTGCAAGCATAAACAGAGAACAACAAACAAATTGCAATATACAAATGCCTACTTATCTTAATCACTCAAATCGATTAGCTCTAAAACATATTTATCATTCAAGAGTGCATTGCATGAGAAATAAAAACATAAACAGATACATATATGGGAAAATGAACAACAATGTAAAGAGTATAAGGGGGAGGTTACAACCAATGATCGATTTGATGCCACCAGCTCCAGCTTCATCCCAGCCTCATCACATCCAACATAACACCAGCAGCATATCAGTACTTTCACTCTCTCAAATGAGAATCCAACAACATTTCTTTACCAAAATTCTTCCTTCCCTAGCACTAGGATCTGTGCTCAATTTATAGGGAAATGATGGTAGTTTCTCTATGAATGATTTTCTAATAATAAGAAAGACATGTTCCCAAGTTCAAAGGTGTTAGATGGACACTTGGATTCGAAGTTTGACATATATGGACTCTTCTAGAAGCCACCGTCCATGTGGAGATTCCCGAAACAACGATAATTCTGCTCCCAGGTGACCAACGCTCTCTTGAATGTCGGGAAGTGCATTGTAGTGCACCCTTGAATTGAGGATGTTTCATATGCAATGAAGTTAGTCCCTTTAGAGGCAACGTTGGTGAGTTAGTAAGTGATATAACATATACTTCAAACCTTGGAAATCTCACAATAGAAGCCATGAATGAATTGTTCTTATCTTAGGGCATATAGCAACTGAAATGTAAGGGGATGATAGACCCTATTTCATTGGTCCTGAGGATGATGTCCAGTTTGACCAGGTTGTGGGGGATGATGCCCAAATTGACCTATAACAAGCAGTCTAAGCAAACTGCACTTTTTTGGAGACTTTTTGGCCTTACTGCATATAATTTTGTCTTATTGTAGATATACTGTGTTTTACATGTCTTTAATGTTTCTACAAGACATTTATGTTAAACGGTGATATATGAATCTCTAGAGTTTTTTGTATTTACATGATTTATGCATAGATTTTTATGCTGTTGATACAACATGTAATTTTTCTTATATATAATGAAAAATTATGATTTTTTTCCTTGGAAAAAAAAAATCTTTCCATCCAATGATAAATCTATATTGATATTAATAAAAACAAAATTACAATGTAATAAATGGAATTGTATTCATTTATTCTTTTTATTACTTTTTAAACTATACCGACACTATGCTTTATTATTATTCGATATAAAACACCAAAGTATGTGGCATACATCTTCCACATATTATAAAGTGCCTCTTTATATAAATGATAATTAACGTTTGTGCTAAAATATGTTTTATATTTTAGTATTGGAGAAATAATTAATAATATTTATAATTATTAATTTTATAAATTTTTTTTTTTTTAAAATTTTGGGGATGGCAGGAGGGAAACGATATTACTAAATCCCAAAGGAATCATTGTGGATAAATTTTTGTGGGGACTTGGTCGAAAATCCAACAACCACACATAAATATATGATCTCTACTCAGGGATATCATTAGCTCAAAGTCATGGTGTTCAAAACATTATCATCTTGGGTGACCCTTACCTTACTATTCGATCTTTGAGAAGTGGTACTCCTCCAAAAGATAAGACGTTAAGCCTCTTGCATCATCGAATCAAAATTATAATTCCATCCTTCTCCAGCTCTTCCTTCTTCCATATCCTTAAGCATCTAATTTCTTAAGTAGGTCTCCAAGTCAATAGGGCTTGCCTTATGGGTGAAGGATATACAGAAATCAATGGTATTAGTGGGTATGTCCCTATCTCATAAGGTGTCCATGTTTAGTTTCCTTAAGCCCCTTGGTTTTATTTTTCTCTCCCATGAAATAATGTGCCCCCTCCCTTCCCCGACTCCCTTCCCTTTTTCCCTTATCATCTCCACCAGCCCAACGTGGCACCGTATGGTCGCTTGGTTCATGCAAGCATTCCTTGTTTAATGATTCCTATGTGGATTAGATGTGCCCTTAACCCAAATCCCATGGTATGTAATGGTTACATCACTACAAGTGCACCTCATTTAATTGTACTATTGTGAATTAGACCTATTCTCAATCCTAATCTCATGGCCTATAAGAAATGTGTCTCCTCCAACCGATTTTTTATGACTTCTCTATATTAGGACACTGGAAGTAATGATGTAGAATTTATAGCTCATGCGCGACTCTCGGAGTGAAATGAGAATAAATTTGGAAGTGGGAGCTCATCCAAATTCATAACTTGCGATTCGAGTGCACTCCAAATCCTTGATTATCAGTGGAATTTGCAATGGGTAGTCTACGTTTCAACGTGGCATCTAGGCATTGGCATTTTTGGAAGCTCAACAATGGGCTTCAGGTTGCACTTAGAGCTTTCTTCCACTGTGTGAGTTGAGTGTGGTCTCAACACCACTGCACCTGAGTGGTTTGGCATCTCGCCCTTTCAAGGTCAGAGGTACACATCACAAATTTTATTCTCCTCATCATTGGGAAAATTTGGATTAGTTTTGGCATCTTCTTTGTCCCAGACCTTAGCCATGTTCTTGCCAGTGTGGCGCCATTAGGAGTGGCTTTCCCCTCTTCTCTATATTATGTCTCTTTAAGTTGTCTTTCTCTCTCATTTTGTGCTTTACGGTCGCTCGACCAAGGAGTTCTAATTTATGTGTGTTATTTTGGTTATCCTTGGTCATTTTATTTTGCTTACTCTGTTGATAAAGCACTTCTTTCTCGGTGCCAACTTCATTATTTCCTCTTCACGAGTTCTAGTTCTTTAGCTTTCAATTCATTGGCCTCCACGATGTAACAATCGTGGTTAAAAAATCATGTAAAAAATATAATACCATGGTTATGGTACAATTATTCCAAGTTGAATGTTGGGAAAAACATCTTAGTGGGTGTTCATTTTGGTTATTATGGCTAAGAGGAAATTAGCAAAGGAATTTTAAAAGGCAAGAGGTATTAGTTGACATTTTATTTATGAAAAAAATGGAAAATAGGAGAAAAAGAAGGTGAATGGTCACAAGTTGCATGTGAGGAGGAAAATGAAGGAAAATAATAGAAAACGAAGAAAATATAGGCCTCATTAATAAAAAGGCTTATGAGGATCAGTTGGTACCTTTTGTTAGTGTTACCTTTTGTCAATTCAATTTTGGAGCTCTCCCTCTATTCACTCTCTCACACACTCTTAGACACTTAGAGTTTTCTTGGAGCACTTCAACATTGGATCAAGAAAGGAAAAGAAGGCAAAGAGGAAGCAAAGATCAAGCAAGGAAGAGAAGGATCAAGCAACCACAACGGGTCTACCTGCAAGTATTGATTCGCATGTGTGATTTCCTTGCTATATTTGGCATGAATGGTTATGCATGTGTGTTATTGGTTCTCTTATTGTCATTGACATGGGTTTTTCTAGGTGTGACAGTTTTCTTCAGCATTGCCTTTCCATTTCTGAGTAGTCATGGTGTGATGGGGTTCTAATGTTTTGGTTAAGTTGGATTGTTGTATGGATTCGAAATTGGGTGAGGTGGATCTCTGAATGAAAAATCACATGGCCTAGTGATCCCTGAACCGGACTGTGGATTGTGATAAAGCCAATGTGATCTGAATCTGAATGTTATTTTTGCCGTGCTAATTTCATCTTCAGAATTATAAATAAATTGTTGATCATTTGCTTCATGTGCATAGGTTTCTGTAGGTGTTTGTGAGTGTTAAACAGGTAAATGTATTGAGTTTATGTTAAATTCATGAGCATAATAACATTAAAACATAATGTTGCACAACAACAAACCATCAAATGATCCATTAACACATTATTTCGATGAAGGAGTTCACCCCTCCTGGGCTACATCTCGTTGGTCAAGCTTTCATGGCTTGGGCTTATGTATTAGCTCAAAAGGGCAGAAAACGTTGTTTACAATCCTCTATTGCTCCTAAACCTGCTCCAACATGCTCAGAATGTCCAAATCATCTAGGATAGCCTCTTCTTGAGCCCAATTTGGACGAATTTTGCAATATTTATGGCACCAACAGTTTGGCCTAGGAAATCTCCTCCAAATCTAGAGAGAACTCTAGTTAACGCCGCTAATTTTGGAGTCCCACCAAAAATGGCAGACTCTGCCAACTCCACCTCTGAATTAAGAGTGGATTAATTAAATGTTAAGTGTGGTTAATTAGTTGTTAAAATGATGTTAGCGCTAAACGTGCATTTTAAAACAAATCTGGATTAAAGACTTGATTAGCGCATAAAACAATGATTATGGTTAATTAAACCCGCATTAAAACTTAACTTCGTTGCTTGGTCTTCCTTATTTGGTCATAGCGTTGTGGTTCCGTGGTGAGGGGGTTGGCCACATCCTTACCCCCGCCAGTTCAACCATGTTAATTCAAATATATAACGCAAGCATACATGGTTAAGTCTCATAGTGAGGTCTAGTGGTAACTATGTCGCATTGTGTGGGCAAGGTCGCGGGGTCGAGCCCGACTTCCACCCTTTCTCCTGTAATATATTTTGCACCATATAAATATAACCTGACCTTTGAAAATTAACCAACAAAAAAATTTGGCCTTTACCATAATTGTATTTCAGACCTTTGAAGGGGGCACGTGGCGGCCTCCGGGCTAGCCACATGTCCTCATGTCATTGGTTCTCTCCCAAACCAATTAAATTGCAACAAGTCACCCACTTAGAAACCATCCAGGAAGTGACACTTAGCATGGTGTCATTGGGTGAAATGAAGGAATATTCCTAGAATATTCTTTTTTTGCTAACTAGGCTGCCATGTCACCATTCTGTCCTTTTATGCAAAAAAATTACCTGTTTAGGAAAACGAACAATAGGACCTATCTTCCTCATCCGGAGTCAGTTTTCGATGAAACGAATTGAGCCAGATTCCTGGCAACAAGCTCTTCACTGTTTTTTAGGTTCCAATCAATTCTGAGCACTTCCATTTTTTAGCTTAACACTAAGCACCTGATCATTCCTCCCCACTAGAAGCCTTTTGGACCCCAAAATCTATTTGATTACTGAACATGTGGATGAGGGTACAGTTCCCTCACCCTTCCAATCTCAATCCATGGAAATTTTCCCATTTTCATAAAATTGAGATTTTCACAAAAAACTAAGCTTTTTCCATGACTCTTAAGACCCTCTATTGTTGTTGTAGACACCGTCGTGCTAAAATTTCCATGAATTTGCAGAGCAGCAAGCTGTCTTTGTAGAAACAAACTTGTTCCCACCTCAGTCGTCAATCAAAGGATACTTAAAAACTGTCTCACCTCGAACACTCTCGTCATGGCGATTCTTAGTTGATCTTCCCTTATACTTGCGTCGACTTTTGACCAAGTATATCTTGACCAAGTATATTCGTCATTGCCATGTACCCAACTTTGGAAACCAAAGCAAGTACTTGTGGAACCTATGCCTTATTTTTCAAATTTCTTTGGCGCTTTCTCTTTGACCTTTTCTCTCTCTTGCACCAGCATCTTGTTTCCAACACTGCTCAACACTGATGTTGACTGTTGCAATCTTTCACATATTGTTTACCTCATTTCAAAGGCAACCTGTTAGAGTCCTGAAACATCTTGTTAAAATAATAAGCAACTTCAATGAAATCAACTTGTTCATTCGATGAATCTTTTTGAAAGGTCTCACTCAAAACATCTCTATGCTTGATCATTAACAAAGTCAAATTTTGAGTTGCATTCACTATTCCCTTCATTTCTCTTGCATGTGTAAGAGACAAAATTCTCTTTTTCTTATGTGCTCTACTATGTACTCAATTCCATCTTTAAACAAGTGATACTTATTCTCACGAAGATGAAATACTGCTTTCCTATCATAAAGATAAGGACTTCCCAAAACAATCCCTGAAATCTCAAGCGGCACTACATCAAGTTCAACTTCGTCAAGAAAGTTTGAATTGATTGCAAACCTTAGAATGCACTTACTTGTTACCTGCAAGTTTGCATTATTGCATATCCACCCTAAAGGATAAGGACTTGGATGTATAACAGTTTCAAGGTTTAGATCCTTAACTAAGTCTTCATAAATCAAATTAGCTTGAGAACCACTATCAAATAGTGTGTCTATCTTGGTATGTTTAGAAACAACTCTAATATGAAATAGATCAATTCTTGTATCATCTTGAGTTACATTGGAACAACTTGAAGAAATAGTGTTTGCAATGTTCTTACCTTTCAAACCCATTTTTGTAATCTTGGTTTCATCTCTTGAATCTGAACCTAAGTCATGTTCAATGATTGCAACAATTTTCCCCTTCTCTTTGGCTTCAACTCTGGATGAAGTTGCCAACAATGGTCTTCATCATGGCCATTCTTCAAACAATGTTTACATGTGAGTTTCTCTTTCTCTTTTTTTATAGAGCTATTTCTCTTTCCTCTTCCATTAAACTTGCCCTTTTCTTTACCCTCATACTCAAGGAAACTATCACTTTTCTCATCTACACTTTGTTGCCCTCTTGCTTCTAAATGTGTGTCTTGAATGCAAACCTCATCTAATTTTGTGGGATTGAACATGAAAATAGTGTGCCTAAGGTAACTGTGCAAACCCCCAATATAATTTAACAAAGTTTCTTGAGAATATAGATTAATACCCAAAATAAGAGCTCTTCTCCTAAATTCATGAGTATAATCTTACAGACTTTGCCCTTTCAATTGTCTAAAATTTTGCCAGTCCATAATGGATTTTTGCATGTAAGCTATAGGATAGAATTTCCTTTTAATGGCAGCAATAAAACTTGACCAAGACACTGAGATCTTATCTTGGTTTTTAATCTTTTCTTGAGTCCTTGCTTCCCACCATACAACTGATGATTCCTCCATCATCAAGGAAGCTAATTGAATCTTTATGTCATCTTCTTGAACGTTCTGAATTCTGCAATAGACCTCCAATTGACGAATCCAATTATCCATGTTTTTTGCATTCAGTTTGCCATTATACATTAGAAGCTCAAATTTGACATCACGTTTGAGTAAGGGAGTTTTTCCTTTTGAGGTTTTTGAGTGAGTATGGGTGGTTTTGGCTGTGGAAGTGGAAGATGATGTTGATGATGATGATGAATATGGTGGAGATGGAGGAGGATTTCCTCCACTTCCACTTGAATCCTTCTCTTCATCCTTTTTGCCTTCTGAGGTTCCCTCTCCATGTGGAGACTTAGAATATTCAACCATCATGGTGCTCCTCTCTTCAAAGAGGATCCTAATGCTCTTAGTTAGGTCATAGAAAGCCTTATTGAATGCTTCATCTTCTGAAAGACCTTCAATTTCTCCTACACTTGAAATGATGGCTATGGATTCAAGCTCAACTTCTGGTTCATCTTGTACCTCCTCAATATCAGTTAGAGATAAAACTTGAGATGCTTCAATCGCAGTTGGGAGTGAAACTTTGGGTGGAGATGGTGGCCTTGTGGCTCTCCTTATTCTAGTCCTAACCTCAAGACTAGCAACCAACAATTTCCCTTCTTCTCTATGCAACTTCAACCTTGTAAGCATCACAAATTTGCAACCATTAAAACCCTACTACACAAAGGTCAAGCAAATAACCTTTGCTCTGATACCACCTTGATCTGAATCTAAAGGTTAGTTTTGATGTGCTAATTTCATCTTCAGAAATATAAATGAATTGCTGGTCATTTGCTTCATGTGCATAGGTTTCTTGAGGTGTTTGTGAGTGTTAAACAGGTAAATGTATTAAGTTTATGCTAAATTCATGAGAATAATAACCTTAAAACCTAATGTTTAACAACAGCAATAAAATGTACAACAAACCATCAAATGATCCATTAACATAGTTTTTTGATGGAGTTCACCCCTCCTAGACTACATTTCCTTGGTCCAGCTTCCATGGCTTGGGCCTATCTATTAGCTCAAAATGAAAAAAAAATGTTTTTTTACAATCCTCTACTACTCTTGAAACCTGCTCCAGCATGCTTAGAATGCCCAATTAATCTAGGATAGACTCTTCTTGAGCCTAATTTGGTCCAATTTTGCAAAATTTATGGCATCAACAGTTTCACCTAGGAAATCTCCTCCAAATATGGAGAGAACTGCAATTAGCGCTGCTAATTTTGGAGTCCCACCGAAAATGGCGGACTCCGCCAACTCCACCGCCGAATTAAGAGCATATAAATTAAATGTTAAGTGTGGTTAATTAGTTGTTAAAATAGTGTTAGCGCTATAAACACGTTTTAAAACAAATTTGGATTAAAGACTTGATTAGCACATAAAACAATGATTATGGTTAGTTAAACCCACATTAAAACTTAACTTCGTTGCTTGGTCTTCCGCCTTTGGTCGTAGCATTGTGGTTCCGTGGTGAGGGGGCTGGCCACCTCCTTACCCCTGCCAGTTCAACCATGTTAATTCAAATATACACCACAAGCATACATTTTTAAGTCTCGTAGTGCGGTCTAGTGGTAACGATGGCGCGTTGTGTGGGGGAGGTCGCGGGGTTGACCCCAGACCTTCGCCCTTCCACCTGTAATAAATTTTGCACCATATAAATATAACCTGACCTTTGAACATTAACCAAAAAAAGATTCAGCCTTTACCATAATTGTATTTCAGACCTTGGAAGGGGACACGTGGCAGCCTTCGGGCTAGCCACGTGTCCTCATGCCATTGGTTCTTTCCCAAACCAATTAAATTGCAACAAGTCACCCACTTAGAAACCATCCACGAAGTGACACTTGACATAGTGTCATTGGGGGAAATGAAGGAATATTCCTAGAATATTATTTTTTTGCTTACTAGGCTGCCATGTCACCATTCTATCCTTTTCTGCAAAAATTTTAGATGTTTAATAAAACAAACAACAGGCCCTATCTTCCTCATCCTGAGTTAGTTTTTGATGAAACGAATTGTGTCGGATTCCTGGCGATGAGTTATTTGTTGTTGTTCAGGTTCCAATCGATTCTGAGCACTTCCATTTTTGAGTTTGACACTAAGAACCCAATCACACTGACCTAGTAATCCCTGAATTGAACTCTAGATTGCGGTAAAGCTAGGTATTGTGTGCCTCTGTGGGCCTAGGAATCCTCTACCAGTCAATGGAAGGATATACGGTAAAGCCTAGAGGTGGGTGCTCTTGATCAGGCCTAGGAATCCTTGGTCGGTGAAAGGTGGGATATATGGTAAAGCTTGGAGGGTGGTGTCTTGATTATAGCCTAGTGATCCCTGGATCAGACTATGGCTAAAGCTTAGAGACTAGGAGGCAGTAAAATTCCTCATGGTGTAGGTGGAGAAATCCAGTGGCATCTATGTTTTTTTATGGCCAAGTGATTAGGTGAGGATTGCGGTAAAGCCTAGTTTTATTGACGAGGATGAGTTGGTGTAGCCTCGGGAATCCCTGGTTGATTTTTGGTTTCGAGTCCCACATTCATGCTTGGAATATGGCACGGGGGTCATTGGCTGAAGAAAGATTTGGTTCAACCAATATATGGTCGGATGGAACGTGGAAGTCCCAAACCTGGTTGGCTTTTGAATTCATTAATAAGAGTTCACTTTCTTGGTATTTTATTTGCAAATGTATTGGTTCATATATGGAATTTATGGTTGTTGTATCCTTATTATTTTTGTTGTTTATATGTTGGTTATGAGAATCTTTTATGACAATGATGATGTATGGATCTCATCATGTTTTGATTTATAAATGAATGAATAATGAGTATATGACCTAATAGATGATAATGCAGCTAACGTGATAAGGCATCAATGCTTCTTAGCGATTCTTAGATAAGTATGAGACCCCTATGCTCAGATCTATTATTATGACCTGTAGAATACATATTTGTGACATGTTTGATGAAATTATTGTCACAGATAGTAGGGGCCTAGTCAAGTCCTTATTCAAGTATTTTCAATTGTATCATTGTTTCTATGTTACTTTCCATTTCTATAGGTTTCATGGAGTTCTAGGCAGTGGCCTGAGTCCTGTCCCTGAAAAAGTGGCACAAAATTTGGGGTTGTTGCCATAGAAATAGCTGGGAAATTCCCCAATCACAGGCACGCCTTTGCTGTGGGAGTGAATGGAGGGTCCCAGTTGCATGCATGCCCATGTCATGTGAGTGACTGAGGCTATAGGTCAATAAAATGCTAGGTTGCTTTAGGATTTGATCGCCTGGAAGGGTTAGATGGCTCATGAGGGTTTTGTAGCATGTGTAGAAGGTAAATTTGGTTGTGTTGTGTCAATTCCACTTCCTCAATTGTACATGGCAAGTTGAATCATATCATAGTATCCTCTCATCGCATGTTTACCCCAACGCGCTGGTTAACTTGGGTAAATGTGGGAGGAGGGTGTTACACATGATGTGTGAACACTGTAAAAATGAACTTGCAACCATTAACTCTTAAATTTATAGTCTGCATGTAATGTTATATCAATAAAGGTCTTCAGAATGTAACACCTATGAAATTATAGTGGATCTTAAGTCCATAGCATCATTTCGGTTCTCAAGTTACAGTGTGTTCAACCGGAAAATTCTACTGTCGAACCTCCTTAGGACATCGACCTGAATCGACCAATAGACCCTTCAGATTAACTAGCACTGTAATTTTTGGTTTTAAATTTATATGTTTTTTGTCTCAATTTTTCCGCATATACTCCTCTCGGAAAATAAGAGTATCGATAACCTATGGGTTTTTTTATGTAATCTGGGTGAGGACAATTAGATATAGATTGGAATCCCAAATGTCCTTGAGCATCTTAGAAATGTAATTCATCCAGGTATATATATTATGTAATTTAATTTAGTAAAAATGTTTTAAGTAATAATTTTATTTATTTGTTTATTTTTATTATTTATTATTATTTTTTTTAATGTTATTTGACATAGTCAAAATGTTTACACAACATAACACGAGAGGACATTACAACATCTCTTCCATAATGGGTTGGGGAGTGCCTTTGACGTAATAACAAATATAGGATGATAGGTATTTGGGAGGTTGTTTATTATCTAAATGAATTTTTGCATTGAACTTTGATCATATGACAAATAACTAGAGAAAAGCATATGTCCAAGCCTTGGCCATATCACAATAAGGGTTGTTATTGGCACAACAATGGGGTATAAGAAAGCTATTGATATTTGGAGATTTTGAAGTGATCATCAAAGATATGATTCATGGTACAACTCCAAAGGATAACAAGAGCTAAATGGCAGCTTAGTCCCTGCCACTCATGTTAGAAATTATGTTATGTGAAAAATTGCATAAAAAAATATAATCTACATTGGTCAATGTTAGCTAAATTAATTGTGGTTAATAGGCAAATGGAATCCTTGAGATGTGAAGTGGATTTATTAATTGTTTTCTTAGGCACGTGGACTTGCATACATTTTGGTGGGTAGTAGCCACTAGCAAATCTACACATTAATTGTTTGCTTAGGCACGTGGACTTGCATACATTTTGGCAGGTAGTAACTACTAGCAAATCTACACATTTATAGTTTTACTCCTACATAAGGGTTTGCAGAAAACATAAATAATGGCGAGAAGTAACTCCTCATAAATATAATTATTTACATCTTATTCCTAACCATTTTTTATGCAAAGATTTGCTTAAATTATGGGGGAAGTAATTGATGGTAAATATGTAATTTAGCTCCTTCAAAGCTTAAGCATATAAATCACTACATAAATCTTTAAAATTAGTACATGAATATTACAACCATATCCATAAATTATGACATAATATGTGAGGCAATTATCTGATGGGCCTCTAAATGAGACATAAATTTAGGCCCATCTAACCTCTCTTAGGCACATAAAAAGATATATTAAATCTCTCCTTCTGCACTTAATAATTTTTTCTTATGCTTCAATATTTTCTTAGGAAGGTTTAAAGGTAATTGTATATTTATGCCTAATATTGGTTATTTTTGTAGAATATTATGAGAATATTTGGCAGATTGTGCAGATTTGGAGAAGGAGATAATTTAGGGACTTGCTCCCTACCACTGGAAGATCAATATTGAAGAATAAATGAGCACAATATCACGAAATTAGGGAGAAATCTTGGAGATATTCAAGGGGATATTCCACCCTCCTTAACTCTCAAAGGAAGCCAAAGGATCCTCATGAGATCCCCTCCAGCAATTCGAATTCCAGAGGTAGCCAAGCAACTCAATACCAAGTGCACTCAAGCCATACTTCACTTGGAGTCAAGTGGACTC
>JAXQQM020091695.1:0-39145 GCA_034641835.2 Pinus albicaulis
GGGAGATTGTTAAGTCATTGGGCAATGGAGTCTAAAAATGTCATGATAAATTCATTAATGGTTTTAAGAGCATTTGCAGGGCAATTTTAACTTCGTTGGTGGATCTTTTAAGGTTGTGAAGGGTCATGAGGTGAACATTAAGCTTGAGAAAAATAAGCTAATAAAGGGAAAAAACTGAATGCTTTATGTACTTGTAAATTGAGAGAGTTAGAATATTTCTGAGCATGGCAAGAGAATCAAAGGCATAACCAAAACCTAATCCATTTGATTTCATACTAAAAGAAGATAATCAACCAAGACAAACATTTAGATGAAACATAGAAAGGCAAGAGACTTATTTAACTTTGATAGATTTGATATTTAAGAGCAGAAAAACATTTAAGATGCACAAGTAGCTATAACCATAGAAAGATATAAAACCCTGAACATCTAAAGTTACGACTATGAAGGTTCTTTGAAACAAATTTAGCTAAGTAAAGGAAAAGAGCATGATTGAAACAGACTTTTTTGATAAACCTAGGCAAAGATGCTTTTAAAGAAATGATTCCAAGAACAGAGTATTTCAGTGGCAAAAATATGCAAGGCTAGCCATAAATCATACTTGACACTAATTGATCTAAACCATTCAAGAAATGGACAAGCTAATAAATTTTTAGGGAGAAAGATATGGATTCCATAACATATCTCAACAGAAGAAAACATTGAGGCAGTGAAGGACAAACATAATTAAGGTGCCATCATAAAACATTTCTTAATCTAAATTTTTTGTCCTACTGCAACAGAGCAAGATGGAAAACAAAATGTAAAACTAGAAAACATAAAAAAGAGATAACTTCACCATCAACAAGGCCTATGGATCCTGTAAAAAATCCTCCACCACCAGTAAACAAATCAAGGCATGCATGAGCTCCAAGACATCAAATTGTTATAAAAAACTCCAAGAGACTATGTATTTTCTTCAACATAAGTCATAAAAATCCAAAAAAATGCACAAGAGACTCATGCTCTATTTATGGAGAAAATGAGGAGGTGGAAACCCTAAGAGGCTTCCAAAAACCCTGCTTTAGCCATAAATGTCATAAATGTGCTTAATGACCATGCAAGGCCCAAGACACATAATATCTAAGCTAATAAATGAAAAATATCATAACATAAATCCTAAATAAAATCTAGAGTGATTTTCCCAGGAAAATATTAAAAAATCATTTTGCCATCAATTTGTGTGTTTTGTTGACTTTTTGGCAAAAGACAGTCTCTGTGCGTAGCGCCCTTTCAGTAGAAAATAGGGTCTGTTGCAGCTGAGTTTTGGATCCCTTCCTGAAATCGGTTTTGGCCTTGTGATGGCGCATTGGAAATCTTGATGAGTCTAATTTCAAAAAATACTTGAGTTGGGCTGAATGAATGCCATTTACATGCTTAAAAACTCATTCTCCCAACACTTCTCAGTGTGTAGCGCCACCTCTAGCACAAAATAGGCTCTGTTGTAGTCAAGTTTTGGACCACTTCCCAATGTTGGAGTTTTCTCCGTGATGGCTTGTTGGAAATATTTATGAGTCGTCTTTCCTGATATGCATTTTTTTTTTACTGGATTAAATTTGCCTATCCAAAACTCCAATCTCCCAACACTTCTCGGTGCATAGTGCCACCATCAGTAGAAAATAGTCTCTGTTGTAGCTGCGTTTTGGACAACTTGTCGATGTGAGATTTTTCTCCGTGATGGCTCATTCGAAATATTGATGAGTTATCTTTCCAAAAATACTTTATCTGTGCTGAATGGATTCCATTTAACTGCTCAAAAACAAAATCTCCCAACATTGCTTTGTGTGTAGCACCTGGTCTGAAAAGGAGGCAGAAAGGTCAAATTTGAGGTGTTTTTTGACATTTTGATGGGGCAAAAATGCTCCAATTGATCTGAAATGTTTTGGGTATACTGTTGGTGATGTAAAAAATCCAAAAATTTATACTTTTAGAGCTGAAGATGCACCAATTTTGTGCATAGCACCTACGGTTCTGCGCTCCTAGGGGTCAAAATTTGGAAAAAAACAAAAGTTGTCCAATTTGCCTCAAACTTGGTGGAGAGGTCCTTCAAGGGTTTAGATAAGCCTATGAAAAATCTTGAGTGACGTCTCTAATTTTTTCGTGGTCTTTACCTTCTTTGAGTGCTCAAATTTAAATTAAAAGGGTATCCTCATTTATCATAGGTGAATGACTAATGTCATGACTGCCTTCTTGGATACCTTATATTTCACTTGCTGTACTATCATGGTCATCCTCTCTATTAATTCCTCTTTCTTAAAACTTTGTTATTACCATTACTTCTAGATCTCCCATCACCTTGTGCATCATTATTTTTCCCATGGGAGAGTAATTAGCCTTACTGCTGCCTTCAACACTTTCATCATTGTCACCCTTTTGCTCTCTTTAATACTGTTACCTTGGTCTTGGAGTTTACCACTAGCCTTTGCATCTTCTTCACTTTGGCCTTGTACTTCATTGATGTCCTCTTAGTGGCATTCTTTTATCATTGTCTTGCTCCAGTTTCTCACTGTTTTCATTTTCTTGACTGCCATTTTCATCACTCCTCTCCATGCCATCATCATCCTATTGGTCTTCCTCATTATACTCTTCCTCTGCCTCACTATCTTCTTTATCTCCACTACTATTTTTTTTTTCTTCATTGCTACTGCCATCATCTTCTTCTTCATTCATATGATCACTGTTTGCACTAAGATTAGGATCACTGTCATGCCCATGCTCATTCTTCTCTTGGCTGTCCTATGAACCCTATTGTTGGCTGTCATATTCATCATTTTCTTCATTACCCTCTTGGTCTCTTAGACTTTGTTTCTGCCCCACTGTTTTCATCATTTCCTCTCTTTGACTATTAGAAATCATGTTCACCATGACTATGGCTCACTATTTTGGGCATCTTTGAACAAAGGGTTTTCATATTGTTGAGAGCTTTTTATGCCTAGGGACAAAGAAATGAGTGATGGTGAGGGAAGATTTTTAGAAAATGAAGGGAAAAAAGGAGTAGGTCTGGGAAAGCTTCAGAGTTTTTTAGGAAGAGGCTTAGCTTGCATTTGAGTGTCTTTATGCCTATGACAACCTTTCACTTGGTAATTCTTTTTCCTAGAGGGTCAAAGGCTTGATTGGCATGAAGGTTTTAGGGTTTGGCAAATTTTTAGGGTTTTGAACTTTTATTTTGATTGTGCATATAAAAATATCAATGGGAGGGCAAGAAAATGACCACTAACCTTGTTTCACTCATACAGGGACCTGGGGCAACTTTGAGGAGGAGAAAATTTTAGTTTTGGAAATTTTTAAGAAAATTTGATCAATTCTACTCTATGCATAACACCTGCCTAGGTGCGTAGCGCAGTGCTATTTAACACTGCACCTCCCTCCTCTGTGGGCAGCACCAGGTTCCAGGTGCATAGCGCCTATGCCGGTGCACAACACCCATTTTCAGAGGGAATTTGGAGGCCTTCCTTATGTTGGAATGAGCTTTGTGATAGCTTTTTGGAAAGCTTGACTTGTCTACTTTTCAAATATATAATATTTTTCCTGTTTGGAGTTGATTTACATATCCAAAAGTTGATTCTCCCAAGACTGGTCAAAAAGTCTTGAATGATGGTGCAGAAATGCAAAGCGCTGGTGCAGACCACTTTTGGATGTCTTCCTCAATTCCAAATTGATCTCATAAAAGCTCATTGGAAAGCTCTTGAATTTTAGTTTCCATTTGATGAATTAGGGAAGTCATTTGGACAATCTAGCTATGAGAAAAACTGATTTTCCCAAGGTCACTCTAGAAGTGGACAATTTCTCTCATGACACCTGTATATTTGCAATTGATCTCAAACCATGATACCTATGTAGAAACTGAAGGAGGTTTCTCTTATTGGCCCTATTATGGACAAAAAAATCTCTCAAATTTTCCAAATTCATCTCTGTTTGGTCAGAAAAACAATTTAAATCAAAACTAGCCCTAGGTGTGATACATGGCTTGTCTCTTGGAATGAATTCTTGGAAAATGATGGAGGCATGATGTTTATGAGCTGGTATAGACTTATTATTTCATACATGATATATAAAATGAATCCTTTTCTCTTGTGCCTCCTTTTCATATCAAACCCTAGCTTAGTTGGAAGAGGGAATAAGAGTTTGGTGTGAGGATTTAGGACTGCCTTGTAGAGGGAGGGGAATGAAGGGGTTAGGGGTTGTCTAAATTCTTGGGGAAATTTTGGGAGGATAGTGATAGATGTTAGGGAGAAGGGGAAAGTGCAATATTAGGAATTGAGTGAGGGGAAGGGGTCCTAAAGGTCAAAACATAGGCCTAGTCTTAAAAAGTTTCAATTTGTGGCAATAAACTAGGTTTTGTAGAAAAATGATGACTCTAAGGGATAGGAGTGATGGGAAGTGTTTATGGAGGTATTTTAGGGATAGGAGGAGGTGTAATAGCATCAATATATAAGCCTTTTTTATGATTTAATCATGGAGGTCATGAAACCAAGAAAAATGCCCTTAAAAACCCTAGATAGGAAATGGAGGAGTTTAGGAAAAACAAAAATAGAGGGCTAAGGCCAAAGGGGGCGAAACATAGTGATAATGAGTGGCATGAGCCCATGATGGGTCTTCTGGGATGGGTGAGCTGAGCTTGGCATGACAAAATTATGAAATAGTGAAAAACTTATCCTAAGGATAATGAAGGCCGTGAGATTTCTAGAACTCACAATGTTCATGAACTTTGTTTCTAGAAATCTAGAACCAATACTTAGTCATCTTTAGATAGTGAAAATTATGGATGACTAATAGTGGCTCCACTTGGGGAGGGCGGCTCCTTTTCAGAAGGTGTCCATAACTTTGAGATCTCTTGGTTTATAAAGACTAGTGCCTCATCCATTAGGCATATTTTTACCTCTTTCACTTGTTGATGCTTGCTTGAAGGTGTGATATTTAGTAATCTGAAAAACATGATTAACATCAACATCATCTCTACCTACCCAACCTACTCGCCTAACATTTTTCTTCCTTGGGTGCATTTGAACTGGCAAACCCTTGACATTTTTCTTTTTGAAAGAAAAAATCAAACTATCTAATTATACCCTTATCTCTTCCAAGAGTTCAGATTAGGCTAATGAACTCTTTTTATTTTCTACCTAATCTAAGAATTTTTCAATATTAAGCTATTTGACAAAATTTATTCTCTATCCTACTAAGATGAAATTGAAAACATGGTTTAAATCAGGATTAGGCAATCTGACGTACCATGGGTTGTGGCATTAGAACAAGCTACACACAAACATTATTTTTGTATAAACAAAAATTTGGAAACATAAGAGTTGTGATCAATCATTTGTTAAAAATCCCTATATTTCTCTTTGGTTCAATTTTAAACATGTGGAACCAACATTATTCATCCCTAATCTACTTCTTTTCACGAGTCAAGTTTGAATGATTTTGATAAGAATCTTTCTCACTAACTTATCAACAATAAATTGAAAACATGTTCAGCCATGATTAAGCTAGTTGACTGAACAAGACTTCTTTATGAAAAAGTAGTGGAATTTAGGCTTGCACACTTTTAGTAAGACTATTTTTTGGGTATGGGGTTGTACCTCTTCTTTACATCTGCCCTCTTTTTCATTTTTATTTTATTTTTAATTTTTCTCTCTTCTTGGTCAAAACAATCTAAAACTAAAGGTAGAAAGATGCTCATAGTGCTGAGCTTATTTTCTTGCCTATCTATCCTAATCTAACCTATACATGATATACATTCAGCTGGTGAAATCTCTTTTCCAATACATCCAATCAAGAAGATGATTCCATGAGGGATCTTGGTTTAGCTCTTTGAGAGTGCTGAAGAAATCAAAAGGCCACTTCCACCTCACTTGTTTTCGAACAATAGTGCCTAAAATGTTTCTCACACTTTGTAACAGACTGTTCTTGGTAGAACACACTCCTTCTTTAGATTTCTCAAGGAAAACAACAAATGGATCTTAGAATAATACTTGATCTAGAGGATTTGAGACATAAGCTTCATCCAGGACTACTCCTTCTTCCACTTAGCTATGCTTGGGAATCTTTTGGGAAAGAAACTCCACCTCTTCCTCATGATCATCTAAACTGGTAGACTCATCATATATTTCAATGTTATACTCTAGAAAACTTGATGTATTCTAAATGAATGGGCTGAATTCTGTGAGGAGGCCATCACGTTGATGAGTAGGAGCACTCCTTGGCAATAAGTCTTCTTGTGAAGGCAGTTCAACAACTCTTATGTGATTATCATTTTCCAAGTCTTCATCTGCAATTTGAAATTCAATGGGACTTGGTGGCTGAAATTTTGAAGTTGAAGAGGATTCTGTGTCCCAAATCATTTCCTCATCCCTTTCAGGAAAAGGCCTTTCATTAAAAACTGGTTCAAGAAACTCATTGTATTTCCCAACCTCATCATCAAAATTGAAAGACTGCTGATTTCCAATCATATGAAAATTATTTCTGAAGGACTGAAGTGAAGTAGAGAAAAGAGTCAGAGACTCCTCACTTACTTCTAAACTTTGAAGGCTTTCCTCATCTGTGTCATCGGTGACTTGTATTAGCTGATTACTTTTTTCAAGCTGATGATACTGATCTTATTCCCACAAACCAACTACTGATTACTATGTAAATTTAGTTTTTGTTTGGAGGACATGATCATTAGACTGATCAAACTTTGGAAAAATATCAACATAAGTAACATCACCAATCAAACATATTGGATTATCATTTTGTTATTCTTTGAGTTGATATAAAAGTTCACTTTCTAATTTATGGTAGATGGGATTGGTAGGAGAAAGAACGAAAATGTTTTGTTCACATGAAGGCTTAGAGGTTGGCTGCATGTTTAGCATTTGATTTATTTCCTGTTCAGTCAAAAGAGGAGGCATTTTTCTCTTTCTTTGGATAGAAGTACAACAGTTCTCTTTCTCTTGTGAAGGCTAATTTTGAATTTGAATGTTTTCTTGAGCCTTACCTAGAAAAGATGGTAAATCATCACTTGTACCTTTAGAGAGATCCTGTGGGTTTTCTTCTATTTCTTGTTTGATTTCTTCCTCAACTAACTCCTCTAGACTGTCATGATAGCTATTTTGAGAATGAAAATCATGGATTGATGTTAAGAGATCTTCAGGATGAAAATTTCTTAAATCTTCATCACTATCTATAAGGTACTGTATGATATCCTGAGATTGATCACAAAAATTTTCAGTCAATGATAAAGATGGGGAATTTTTTTTATAATGCTCATAAAATGCCTTGTGTATATATTTTAAGGAAAACAAGCTACCAGGCCTTAGACTCTCATACCATTCCGTTGCCTTCCCTTCTAATGTTAGCATGAAAATATTCATAAGGCAGTCCTCATGCCATTATTTTAACCCCCATACATGGATATGAAACTTGATCAGGTGTAACAAAGGCTCATCAGACTTTTCATCTTGAAACCTAGGCAGGTTTTTTTCCCAATCTATCTGAGGCAATTTGTGTGGGAATCCAGGGATGTGATATCTATTCATTGGAGCATATCTCCTTTGTATCCTTGGATCCATGTTTGTAAATCAGAAAGAGTCACTGAATCCTTTCAACTAGTCTTAGAGTTCTATACCAGTGGAGTCTTTAGGCCGATTTGATATTTGTTGAGTCGCCAAAAAAGGTGGAAGGTTTCAAATTTTTTGTCCACCATCAACATGATTTGGATTGCTTAATGCGTTCCCAGTGGATTTTAAGAGAACTAGTGGGGTCAACAGGGCTACTGAAGACCAGTGGAGTCACCAGGTGGATGATGTTTATTCTTTTAAGGATGTTCTTGTTTTCCACCATCAACAACTAAATACCAATCTAAGGATGTTTGTGAGTTTTCTGCGATCTAAGGTATACTTACTTTGTCACTAGCTCAGAAGGTCCCATCGTGATCACCATTATGTTAGCTCCCCATAATTTGCTAGATTTATTGAGATAAAAATGGACAGGGTAAAATCAAACCAAGATTTATAATCCAAGGACCTAGACTTCCTTGATTCAGAGAGGGATCTCTCTAGTAGATGCAAAGATGTGAACTTGTTTCTTGATTAGGATTGATTTTAGGCTAGATGTTACGTGCAAAGTATTTTGATTTGTTTTTGGTTGGGTATGATACTCAGATAGATTTAGATAGAAAACAAGGGATATTTTTAAGTCTTTCGGCAATGGAGTCTAACAAGGTCATGATAATTTCATCAATGGTTTTAAGAGCATTTGCATGGAAATTTTAACTTGGTTGGTGGATCTTTTAAGGTTGTGAAGGATCATGAGGTGAACATTAAGCTTAAGAACAATAAGCTATTAAAGGGAAAAAATAGAATCCTTTATGTACTTGTAAACTGAGAGAGTTAAAAGATTTATGAGCATAGCAAGAGAATGAAAGGCATAAGAAAAACCTAATCCATTTGATTTCAGACTGAAAGCAGATAATCAACCAAGACAAACATTTAGATGAAACATAGAAAGGCAAGAGACTTATTTAACTTTCACAGATTTCATCATTAAGATCAGAAAAAAATTTAAGATGCACAAGTAGCTATAACCATAGAAGGAGAGAAAACCCTGAACATATAAAGTTACAGCTATGAATGTTCCTTGAAACAAATTTAGTTAAGTAAAGGCAAAGAGCATGATTGAAATAGACTTCTTTGATAAACCTAGGCAAAGATGCTTTTAAAGAAATGATTACAGGAATAGAGTAATTCAGTGGAAACAATATGCAGGGCTAGCCATAAATCATACTTGACACTAAATGATCTAAACCATTCAAGAAATGGACAATCTAAGAACTTCTTAGGGAGAAAGAGATGGATTCCCTAACATAACTCAACAGAAGAAAACATTGAGGCAGTGAAGGACAAACAGAATTAAGGTGCCATCAGAAAACATTTCTTCATCTAAATTTTTTGTCCTACTACAACAGAGAAAGATGGGAAAAAAATGGAAAACTCATAAACAAGAGATAACTTCACCATCAACCAGGCCTATGGATCCCGCAAACAGTCCTCCACCATCAGTAAACAAATCAAGGCATGCATGAGCTCCAAGACATCAAATTGTTATAAAAAACTCCAAGAGACTATGTATTTGCTTCAGCATAAGTCATAAAAATACAAAAAAATACACAAGAGCCTCATGCTCTATTTATCGAGAAAATGAGGAGGTGGAAACCCTAAGAGGCTTCCAGAAACCCTAATTTTTCCATAAATGTCATAAATGTGCTTAATGACCATGAAAGGCCCAAGACACATAATATCCATGCTAATAAATGAAAAATATGTAACATAACTCCTCAATAAAATCTGGAGTGATTTTCCCAAGAAAATATTAAAAAATAATTTTTCCATCAATTTGTGTGTTTTGTTGACTTTTTGGCAAAAGATAGTCTCTGTGCATAGCCCCCTTTCAGCAGAAAATAGGGTTTGTTGCAGCTGAGTTTTGGATCCCTTCCCGACATCGGTTTTGGCCTCATGATAGCTCGTTGGAACGCTTGATTAGGGCTGAATGAATTCCATTTACCTGCTCAAAAACGCATTCTCCCAACACTTCTTCGTGCATAGCACCACCTCCAGCAAAATATAGGCTCTGTTGTAGTCAAGTTTTGGACCACTTCCTGATGTCGGATTTTGCTCCATGATGGATTTTTGGAAAGCTTGATAAGTCCTATTTTCATATATTCCTTTTTTGTTTGACTGGGTTCAATTTTCCTATCCAAAAATCCATTATCCCAACACTTCTCTGTGCGTAGCGCCACCTTTAGTAGAAAATAGGCTGTGTTGTAGCTGAGTTTTGTACCATTCCCCGATGTTAGATTTTGCTCCATGATGGCTCCCTGGAAATATTGATGAGTTCTATTTCCAAAAATACTTGATTTGTACTGAATGGATGCCATTTAGCAGCTCAAAAAGTAGATCTCCCAACACTGCTCTGTGCGCAGCACCTGGTCTGAAAAGGAGGCAGAAAGGTCAAATTTGAGGTGGTTTTTGATGTTTTGAGGGGGAAAAAATGGTCCAATTGATCTGAAATTTTGTGGGTAGACTGTTGCTGATGTAAAAAATCCAAAACTGTGAACTTTGAAAGCTGAGTATGCACCAATTTTGTGCGTAGCGCCTAGGGTGCTACACTCCTAGGGGTCAAAATTTGGAAAAATCCAAAAGTCGTCCAATTTTCCTCAACCTTGGTGGAGAGGACCCTCAAGGGTTTAGATAGGCCTACAAAAAATCTCGAGTTATGTCTCTAATTTTTTCTTGGTCTTTACCTTCCTTGAGTACTCAAATTTCAATGGAAAGGGTATCCTCATTTATCATAAGTGAATGACTAATGTCATGACTGTCTTCTTGGCTGCCTTATCTTTCACTTGCTGTACTATCATGGTCATCCTCTGTATTGGTGACTCTTTCTCCAAACTCTGTTATTACCATTACTGATAGATCTCCCATCACCTTGTGCATCATTATTTTTCCCATTGGGAGACCAGTGAGCCTTACTTCTTCCTTCAAAACTTTCATCATTGTCACCCTTTTTCTATATTTAATATTGTTACCTTGGTCTTGGAGTTTACCATCAGCCTTTGCGTCTGCTTCACTTTCACCTTGTACTTCATTCATGTCCTCTTAGTGGCATTCTTTTATCATTGTCTTGCTCCAATTGCTCATTGTTTTACTTTTCTTGACTACCATTTTCATCACTCTCCTCCATGCCATCATCATCCTGTTGGTCTTCCTCATTAGACTCTTCCTCTACCTCACTATCCTCTTTATCTCCACTACTATTTTTTTTTTCTTCATTGCTACTACCATCTTCTTCTTCTTCATTCGTATGATCAGTGTTTGCACTAAGATTAGGATCATTGTCATGCCCATGCTCATTATTCTCTTGGTTGTCCTGTGAACCTTATTTTTGGCTGTCATATTCATCATTATTTTCATTACCCTCTTGGTCTCTTAGACTCTGTTTCTGCCCCATTGTTTTCATCATTTTCTCTCTTTGACTATTAGCAATCATGATCACCATGACTATGGCTCACTGTTTTGTGCATCTTTTAACAAACGGTTTTCAGCTTGGTGAGAGTTTTTTAGGCCTAGGGACGAAGAAATGAGTGATGGTGAGGGCAAAGTTTTAGCAAATGAAGGGAAAAAAGGAGTAGATCTAGGAAAGCTTCAGAGTTTTTTAGAAGGAGGCTTAGCTTGCATTTGAGTGTCTTTGGTCCTATGACAACCTTTCACTTGGTAATTCTTCGCACTAGAGGGTCAAACGCTTGATTGGCATGAAGGTTTTAGGTTTTTGAAATTTTCCTTTGATTGTGCATATAAAAATATCAATGGGAGGGCAAGAAAATGACCACTAACCTTGTTTCACTCATGCAGGAACCTGGGGCAACTTTGAGGAGGAGAAAAATTTAGTTTCGGAAATTTTTGAGCAAATTTGATCAAGTCTCCTATATGCGTATCACTTTCCTAGATATGTAGTTCCTGGCTCTAGGTGCGTAGCGCAGTGTTATTTAACACTGCACCTCCCTCCTCTGTGCGCAACGCCGGGCTCCAGGTGTGTAGCGCCTATGCCGGTGCGTAGCACCCATTTGCAGAGAACATTTGGAGGCCTTCCTGGTGTCGGAATGAGCTCCGTGATAGCTCGTTGGAAATATTGACTTGTCTACTTTCCGAATATATAATTTATTTCCTGTTTGGAGTTGATTTACCTAGCCAAAATTCTATTCTACCAAGATTGGTCAAAAATTCTTGAATGATGGTGCTGAAATGCAGAGTGCTGTTGCAGACCACGTTTGGATGACTTCCTCAATTAAAAATTGAGCTCATGATAGCTCATTGGAAATATATTGAAGCTTATTTTTTATTTGACTCATTAAGAAAGTCATTTGAACACTCCAGTGGTGAGAAAAATTGAGTTTCCCAAGGTCACTCTAGAAGTGTAGAATTTCTCCCGTGACACCTGTTTTTTTGAAATTGATCTCAAACCATGATACCTATGTAAAAAATGAAGTATTCTTTTCTTCTTGGCCCTATGATGGACAAAATTCTCTCTCAATTTTTCAAAATTCATCTCTGTTTGGTCATAAACACAATTTAAAGCAAAACTAGCCCTAGGTGTGATACATGGATTGTCTCTTGGAATGAATTCTTGGAAAATGATGGAGGCATGATGTTTATGAGCTGGTATAGAATTATTATTGCTGGAATGATCTATAAAATGAATCATTTTCTCTTGTGCCTCCTTTTCATATCAAAACCTAGCTTAGTTGGAAGAGGAAATTAGGGTTTGGTGTGAGGATTTAGGATTGCCTTGCAGAGGGAGGAGAATGAAGGGATTAAGGGTTGTCTAAATTCTTGGGGAAATTTTGGGGGATATGGATAGATGTTAGGGAGTATTGGAAAGTGGAATTTTAGTAATTGAGTGAGGGGAAGGGGTCCAAAGGGTCAAAACACAGGCCTTGTCTTAAAATGTGTCAATTTGTGGCAATAAACTAGGTTTTGTAGAAAAATGATGATTTTGAGGGATAGGAGTGATGGGATGTGTTTATGGAGGTATTTTAAGGATAGGAGGAGATGTAAGAGCATCAATATATAAGCATTTTTTTATGATTTAATCATGGAGGTCATGAAACCAAGAAAAATGCCCTTAAAAACCCTAGATAGGCAATGGAGGAGTTTAGGCAAAAAAAAAATAGAGGGCTGAGGCCAAAGGTGGAAAAACATAGTGATAATGAGTGGCATGAGCCCATGATGGGTCTTTTGGGATGGGTGAGCTGATCTTGGCATGACGGAATGATGAAATAGTGAAAAAATTATCCTAGGGATAATGAAGGCCGTGAGATTTTTAGAACTCACAATGTTCATGAACTTTGTTTCTATAAATCTAGAACCGATACTTATTCATCTTTAGATAGTGAAAATTATGGATGAATAAAAAAATATTTTCTGCTGGGAAGGCTTTGGGGTTTGTTTTCCTATGTTGTTTCTTTTTCCTTGCTTGTTTTTGCTTCCAAACCTGATGAATCCTTGTTCATCTTTTTTTCTTGACTGGTCTTCTTTTTGGAGGGGTTTGTTTTGTGGGCAATCTCTGAAGAGATGTCCATGTTCATGAAATTTCTTGCAACAGAAAGGTATGTGTTCGTAATCCACCATTTGGGTCCATATTTCATCTTTGAATTTCAGTTTGATGGCTTCTGGGAGGGCTCTCGAGACATCGATGTAGACACAAATATGAGCATAAGAGATGTAATGACTGTTTTTTGTTCCTTCAGACATATTTATATATTATCTTAGTTCCTCCCATATGGCTTTGGGTACTGATGGCACCCAGTAGTCCGTATGAAGAGAGAATAGTCTGATCCAGACTGGAACCCTCATAAATTCTTCTTTCTCTTGCATGAAATTTTCCTTCCAGTATCTCATGTAGAGTCCCGCGGAGTTGAACAAATATGGCCCACCCTCGAAAATCCTGTCCCTGTCTGGTAGGGGAATGAAGACAATGGTGAAGAGGCCTTTGGATCCAAGCTATAGTTCGATTCTGCCTTTAGGGTTCCATTCTTCCTAGGTGCAGCCCTTGAGGGCCCTCTCAGAAGGCCAGATGCCCATGAACTTGCAAATTATTGCATGTTCCTGCATATACTCTCTGTAGACTATGATATCAGGTTCTTGAATAATTATTTCAAGGATATTTGTAGCTTGAGGGTTGCATTCATTCTGATTTTTGGTCTTATCCCGAGTATTAGTTGTTACCTCTGATTCAGTCCCTATGGAGGGTGTGTTGTGCTGCTTGCGTGCTCGGAGTCTTGACTTGCTACCTTGGGGCCAACCTTAGTGTTGTCTGCCTGAATACGAGGTGCATCCTTGTCAAGATCCTGTTGAGAGGATATTGGGTGAAGCTCCTGATTAGAGCATGGGGAGGCGTATGAGTTAGTTAGGCATGTGAAGAAGGAAATTCTGGGCGAGTGAGAGGTGCCGACGACCTGATCTCAAAGGGATGGAGCCGTAGAGCCTCCATCCCACTCCATGAGGGGAGCAGTCAGAGAGATCAACTGGAATGCTATGGTAGGTCTACAAGGGCAGAGACTACAACAGCCAGAGGTAGGGGCCACAGAGGGGGAGAGAGATTAGGCCATTTGCTAGGGTTTTCTGCCAGTAACATAGTCGTCCAAAATTATCAAACATTAATTTATTATTTCCACTATTATTTTATAATTTCCTTAGGAGGCCCATTTTAGACCTCAAAATTCCCCTAATGTGGTCCAGTGATATGACAGATTGTACCATTGATTCCTGGGTATGTGTGAGATATTCGAAACCTGATGATGGGATGTCCCTTCAGGTATCCCCCCACATACCTGAATATCCGCAAATTCTGATCTAGCCTTAGATATAGTTCCATTGATTTAAAAGGTTTAGTTTCAGCCACTTGCAACAACCAGCACATGAATTTCCCTTTCAGGTGATCTATTGAGATCTTTAGAGCCCTTTCTTGTTCAACAAGGCTTATTTGGTTGTGATTCCCCCTCACCATGCCAGCTTGAGGGGAATTATGTCTCATGTACTCAAACTTTATTATATTCACTCCTGGCGTATGTTTTTTTAGGTGAAGTATGTATATGGGATTCATTATATTATTTTCAGGCCCAGTGATGCCAACATATCATGTATGATGTATTTTGTAGCTCAGTCCCACATTGTCTGGATCACATTATTATTTGTACTCAGTGATCTCAAGGGGTATGAGTATGCATCCCCAACCTCATTTGAGATCATGTACTCTGAAATAAAAGGAGAATTATATCAGTTTAGTAGGTCTCACCCCCTCCATTCCTTTGTACTTCGTTACATTGCTTGAGTTGTATCTCTCTCTCTCTCTGTGACTCCCCTTTGGTGTCTCTTGGAAGTGTAACTTAAAATGTATTTCGGTCATAATGTTTTCTCCTAACACTCATGAGTTGGGGGGAAATCTATTATCACCAAAAAAATGCTTACCTGGCCATTTATAACTAGGCGGATCGAAGTACACCATGTATGTTTAATTTTACCATAGTAAAATCACTTTGACTATAAGAAATAATTCAATAAACAATTTTTATTATATTATTCCTTATTAAAATTAAAAAATAACATGAGATTAATTGAATAAATCATTATTTATTTAATTTTCTCGAGGAATACTTGTTAAATAATTATTTGACAATTATTCCTTGTCATATTTGACTAAATCATATAGGAATAATTAATTAAATCACAATTTATTTATTATTCCTTCATTCCATTTGTGGATAATTGTTAAATTACTATTTAATAATTATTTCATTTTCCAACATTTTTTATTCTTCATGAAATAATTTATAAATCATTTCATTTTTTAATTACTTATAAATAAATATATTTTACCATTTTAAATATCTTTTCCTTTTCCAAAGAATATAATAAAGTATTTCTAATGGTTTTACCTTGATTTAGTCAATAACAATTTATTATTTCACAATTTCAAGGTTAACTCAATACTTTTTTATAAATAACATGGTGTTCCATTCATTCTTCACCATGATCATTATCATCATCACCATCAAAATCTTCCTGCATTTGAGCTCCCACTAGAGTTCTACATAATATTTTAGGTTTTTCACATATTGAGAGAGAATCAATACCCAAAGCATCAAGGAAATCTAAAGGACCCATGACATAGCGGGGGATTTGCAGACCCTTTTGTAGATGTCCTTCAGTAGGTGTTATCAATAAAAAATATTATTAATTTTAAATTCTGTATGAATTAGGTTATTGCATTGGATTTATATCATTATTTTCTATTTTGGATGACATATGTGGTTTTACAGAAGGTTTTTCTATTTTTATTATTGCATATTTCAGGCACAAATGACCACTTATAATTTTTAGGGTCACTTGTCACCAGTGACTTAAGTGAAGCGTTTTTGGTAGATATTCCCAAAATATTTGCACTAACAATTCACATCATCACAACAAGAAGCAAAGATAACAACATATGCTATAAAAAATGAAGAAACATCAAATATGGGATAGGATAAAATCAAACACAGAGTATATTCAAGTGTGTTTTATAAGCTCTTAGAATATACCTGTTGTTTATCCCTCCCAAAAACAAACTAAGATACCCTAAATAAATGGGGGATTTCTTCCCAACACCCTACTCACATGTTTATAGGAACATAATATTCCTATAAAATGTAGTATATTCTCTCGAATACATTTTTATAATACTTTGTAATTATATTCATGGAATAACATATGTAGACCTAGATGCAACTTAACTTGCACTATGTACTACAGTGGTTGAGAGAGTAGAAAGAAGAGAAACTCTTAAAAAGGACTCATGCATTCCCATCACTTTTAGATGAGAAAGGAGACCAATAGTATAATTTTTTTTCCCTAGACTCATTTGATCTTCCATAGATTTCGATATTATTTTATGGGTTTTTTAGTTTACTGAACTTAAAATTATTTTATACATACTTTCCCCTATATCTACCACTAGTTTTGGCATAGTTTTCCTTAGTTTTAATCCACTTTAAGAGTCAAAAGTTTTATGGTGTTTTAGTATATTTCTAGTTTTTTGTCATTTCATTAATATACAATAGTAAGAATTTATATTTTTCATTATAGAATAATCTATTAGCTACTTTTTCGACCTAATACATCATTTCTTTCTCATTGTTGGCTACATCTCCCCCTATTAGTTGTGTTAAACACACACATGGTAAGCACACAAGTAGGAAAGATAGGCGTGAGTTATATTTATATTAACCATAGATGTCCATTTATATTACATTGATGTGACTCTTGGATTCCACATTCTAAGGTCACTTGGACTCCTTTTCTCCATTTGTCTTCCACATCTACCCATAGAGGATTAGGTGTCCAACATCCCCCCCCTTAATTCGAAGGGGTATGTGTGAGTCCAAGAAGAGATTTGTAATACAAATTTGTAAAGTATGCATGTCAGCACTTAAGCTAAATAAGCTCTTTGAAATTTTGGCATAAAGAGGTGGTTTAAGGATGACCAGCAACACTGGAACACTTAGTACAGTTCCCGGAACTCTTCCAAATCTGGAAAGAAGTTGAGGTCTTCTGCTAGAGGAAGTGTCCCTCATACTTGAAGAGGGATACCTTCAACCTAGAAGAAAGGAAGTATTCAACCTGCGATTTTTTAAGGATCACCACCAACAATGGAATTCTTAATGCATTTCCTGGAACTCTACCAAAATTGGCAAGAAGTTGAAGCCTTCTACAAGAGGAAGTGTCCCAAATTATTTGTGGCTCAGCCTCACTTGATGTGGCTTTGAAGCTTGTAGATGAGCACCATTTTCCCCCTTATCAGGTAAAAGGTGACATGATGGAAAAAACTCAACTGCAAGATTGTTCAATATCCTAGAACAATTTTGTACATGTGACTTAAAAATATTCTTGGTTATTGATGCCCATTGCTAAGAAGCAATCCATCCAAGATGAATCTTTATTCTTGCAGGAGTTTTGTTTTTGAAGAATATATGTGAATAATGGGCGTGTCAACCATAGTTATTGCATGGGTGAAGATCGAAGCAATGATATTTCATATGGCCAACTCGATTACAATATTTCCATTTTACAATATGTTCTTGCTGCTTTGGAAGAGGAGAAGAATCTAGAACAGCTGAATGTGAACTATCATGAAGAAATCTGACACTCTAAAATTTAATGGGCTTGGAATAGTATGTAATATGAAAGGACAAATCATTGTCATATCCAAGACTAGTTTTGTGCTTGTTATGGAAACACTCTTCCCAAGGTTTGATGATGGGCTTGGGAAGTGAAGTGTGAACATCTGCATCTGCATCCAAATATTATTTTGAACTAGGCATTGAATGTGAATTAACTGCAACATTATTGACTTGCTACTTATAGGAGTCTGTTTCAAATTTCTGAATAGAAACAAATTCAGAATGATGAATCCACTGTTGTAATTTTTCTTGCTGAAACTGAGATTCAAGCTGCAAAAATTGAATCTTCTCATGTTCATTTTGCAGATAGAAATTAATGTCAAAACTAGTAGCTTTGTTGATTTTAACCATCCCATCAATATTGGAGTGTATTAGAGTATTCAAAAACTCTAATATTCCATAAATTTTGGCCATTTTTCAATCTCAAGAATCAAAATTCAACAAATAAAAGTATCAGCTTCAAGTTTTCCACTAAATTTGAAATATATCTCTTCCTTTCAAGATAAAGTAGAAAGTGAGATAAAATATCCTCACAAAGGCCTCAATAAAGGTTTGAAAGCTCTCTTTAGATGAATATATATCCAATCTCAATGGTCTCCAATGTTCAAATTATTTTAAAATATTCAAAAAACCACAAACTATAAAAACACATAACCTAATCAAAATCCATTGATGAGTTCTATTGCAGTGACATGCAAAGTTTTTGTTCTTTGGGTACTAGAATAATATATGAAGCTTGGAAACTCTTATTATAGGTGCGACTTTGGCCTTGCAGATATCGTATATGGAGCAGCGTTATGGAAAAGCATGGTAAAACTTGGATTGTGGCAGTGAATACTCAACTCACAATGCATCCTTCCAATGATAGTTTCACCACTTCGTACTCGAGCAATAACACATCCTTTTAAGTTCATTCGATGGTGTATGTGTAAATGCCACTGTTGTAACTAGCCATTCGTAGTCAAGTCGGTAAAACCAATATCGAGGACCCGAATGGTACATACACTAAAAGGAAAAGACCCTCTAGAAGAGGTTATAAAGGAGGTTTTTAGTGTTATAAAATTTGCCAAAATTGTCGAGAAAACATTTGCTACAACATCCATTTATGGTTATGGAGGTTTCGGTGGAGCTTTTAACGAAAATTCAACATAACTAAAAAAAGGGGCGGCTGGAGGTTATTATAGATGTTTTTTTCATCGGTGCACTTCTTTGGATTGAACACACCAGTGCGTACATATAGAAGGTGCCCCGGGGCGGTTGAAGGAAAATGCACTGGGTCGTTAAGGTATAAAACCACACTGGGCATAATGTTGGTGATACAACGCACAACACCATTCTAATTGGTCTTGAGATTTTTGCGGTGCCCATAGTTCATATCAACGCACCAGTGTGCAGGCGTATAGAAACGCACCGGTGCGTAGTATCATAGAAAGGCACCAAGATTTATAATTTGTATCGGTATTCGTGTGGTACACATAGGTTGTACAAATGAACTGGTGCTTATAGACACATAACTGCCCTGGTGGGCAGTATCACACAAATGCACTGAGATTTGTAATTGGTATTGGTATTCGTGTGGTTCCCATAGATTGTACAACGACGCCAGTGCATATAGATACATAAATGCACCGGTGCGTCATATCGCACAAACACATCGATTTTTTTAATTGTTTTTGGTGTTTTTTCAGTGCTCAAAGGTTGTAGAAATGCATAAGCATGCTTCTTAATAAAAATGCACCAGTGTATAGTTACTGACACGCACCGTTTTTCATTTTGTATTTTTTAGAAACATCAACTTGTGACAGTGCAATTATTGTGATTGTTTTAAATTCATTATTCATCAATAGTTGACACATCTTATAACAATATTCATATTAATTAAATTCTTATTAATTCATTTGAATGTGATTTTTGGATTAATTTTTTATATCATATCATAATTATTGTGGTTTTTTATAATTCATTATTCATCAAAAGTAAACAAATATATATCTCATAACAAGATTTATATCAATTAAATTTGTATTAGTGCATTTGAGAACAACAATGGAGAACACAATAGTGACAATGGAGAATGCAATAGAATAAATTAAAAAGTATTTTATTATATACAATATATATAAATAAGGCAGTAATTATCATACAAAATGGGACAGTTATTGGTATCCCGTTGTCTTTCAATTGGGACACTATGTCAATTACATTAAACAAAATATCTGATTTCACACACATATTTAAGAAAATACAATGCCTTTCTTTGATATCAAAACATAGCGATCATCATTCTTCACTTGAACTGTTGTCACTGTTAGAGCTACTTCCATGACTTGGGTTATTTTTAGAAATGTTTTGTTCATGGTGTTGATTTTTTTCTTCTTCTTCACCTTCCATCTCAAAAACATAAAAATAAACTTAAATGAGTGTATATACATTGGTGAGAATAATGAAAATTTCAAATTAAATAATATACATCAATCTAAATTGAAAAGAAAAATGATGTACCATAGAAACAATTGACTCATAAACTATACACATTCTTTCAAAACCATGTACCATGCAATCTTTCGAAATTTCATTTGTTGGTGCAATTCCATACTTTGCTTCTTGCTAGTTTTATATGCCATATCAAATCATATATTTAATATAAAAGATGTTTTTGTTCTATTAATTATAGATGAAGCTAATTAAATCAAGATCGATAGATGCTTACAAATTCCACAATTAATTTCTGATATGCCAACATATACTCACAACCCATATTTAACCCAATTTCAATCAATTTGTCTGATGGTTCTTCTTTGTATGTTAGCACCTGTTTGAAGAAATTCAATGATGATTTTTGTAAAAAAACTTAAAAAATTCAAAAATAAAATGTAGTTAAGTTTTTATAAGGAAGTAACAATTACTCACAAACTTAGATATCAACCCTTTTCTTCCTTGTCGTCTTGTTTTATGTGCTGAATGTATTCCATTTTCTTTTCCTTTCTGCAAGAAAATTTTTGAGAATCAATATTTAATGCTAAATTGTTTATTTATTGTACCTAATGATCAGAAAATTCAATGATTACATATTACATTTGAAGCACGTTGTTGTTGAGATGGCTCCTCCTAAGATGTAATTTTGTCCATTTCTTTGACCATCTCCTTGTACACCTTTTTGGACATTCCTACTGTAATATTTCTGATATTAGCTCTTTCATCTTTTGAGATTTTCATAATATTCCTGAAAATGTAACATGAAAATAAAATATTTAATTTTTATATTGATATCTAAAAAGTAAATATAACAAAAGTAATATTTATAAATAATTCTAGACAAACATTTTAAGGAATATTACTTTTTCATTCATTTTTTTTGTTGTTGTACGTCTTTTCTATTAAAAGTATAACATGTCTCATTGACCAATTCTCTAGAAAACATTCTTGTAGTTTAGATAAAATTTGGTTCTTGGAATCATTGGATTGATTTTTTTATTGTAAGTGGAAAGAACGTCTATACATTCGTTCCACTAGATCCCTCAAACTTTTGTAAAAGTTTTTCCCCCTTTCGTTAACTTCCAACACCACTGCAGATCAGCTAAGGAGCAATTCATTTTCATTTTCATGTTATATTTTTTTTATTTCCTTAGAATAACATTCATTTTCTGAGTTGTTGGTCCCTGTAGAACATTAAACAGATGTGAATTAATAGACTGTTTGACACATGTTATCTAAAAAATTAAAGTATATTATTAATGATAATTAAAAAAAGAAACTCGTATTGGATCGATAGTATTTTTTCATTTACCCGATTCATCTTTTTGCAATTTTTCAATCAAGCTTTTACGCTCTTCTCATCCTAGATCAGAAATAATCTTATTGAGCTTCATCATTTTGTGGGTTTGCATGATACACAGTAAACAATACATATTAGTTAAACTTACATATAGCTCAAAAATAATATTTTTTATAAATAATTTACAAAGAACTTTCCTTTTTTTCTCTTCTTGGTGTGTTATTAGTATTTTTGTTACTTGATCTCTTGTCAGTCATTTCTTTATCAATCTAAAACCTGTACCATATCATTCATTAATATATTTATAAATAAATTGTCAAATTTTCAGGTAAAAAATAAATCTCACGGCACCGGTGCACCTTTCTTGATGTAAGCACCGCCGCTGGTGCATGGGGGTATTACCAATGCACCGCAAAATAGTATAATATACCATACGGTGCGTGGGGTATTATAAACGCACTGCAAAAGTAGTGTAATAGGTCGTACGGTGCTATCCTCATAACGTGGAGCACCGATGCCCTATTTCAGATATGGCTCACTGATTTAAAAAAATTGTTTTCAATTTTTTTATTACACAGTACTTGCGCGGTCACTTTATAATAAAGCGCACTGGTGCGCGAGGTTACGGCGGGCGCACCGATAAAAAAACCATTTTTTCAAAAAATTCACACGATGGTCGAATGGATTGGGATCGAAATATGCAACTTGTCCCGTGGGTTGGATGTGAATGTAAAACGAAAAGTGTTGGAACAGGGTCTCCTACAAGCTACGAAACTAGTCCGATTTTGTATATCTTTTAGTATATTTAGTCTAGCGTAGGGGTTTTGGGGTGGGTCAAAGCCCTGAAAGCATTGTAACACGTCAAAGGGTAGACCTAGAGTCTGCAAACCATGGTTTGCAGACCATAGGAAAGATTAGGCTATATTGTTATAAATAGAGAGACATTTTGAATTGTAAGAGAGGAAGATGATGAGATCTTGATATGACTTGTGGCTTAGCAGATGTGTTTGGGTTTTTGGTTAAAGGACTCCTACTGGCTATGTGCACGGAGATCCCAAGTCCAACTATGTGTGGACCCTACTGCTATGTGTGCAGGTCAAGTTTGGGTATTGTAAGAAGAACTGATAGATTGATGAATGAGAAAGGTTATTTGAGAGACTGAATCTATGTGTACTGTGTATGAGAATCTGTGACAGCTGTTGTATTATGCATATTTTGTGTTAAGCTGCGAAAGTACTATGTAAGTGTTTCTACTGCATTTGGATTTGTTCTATTATATTTTATGTAATGCTGCACTACTGTTATAAAAGTATATGATTTGTTGAGCACATTAACTATAGTTGACCTCATGCACGTGGATGTGAAGAAGATCTATAGATTTGATCTGGTCATTATAAAGCCAGACGCAGCTCTGCTTGGCTTACCTATCCTCTCTCAGGGTGCAGAAACTTGGTTCCAGCACCCACCCATAATACTTCGAGTGAGACTTTGACCTGCACAAGCAGGTCACTGCCGAAAAGGCCAGTAGTATATTGGTTTGTTGGCAAACCTTAACCTCCGAACCTGGGTCAAGACCCCTCGAGCCAACAAATGGTTCCATTGCCAGGACCGGGAGCATTTTGAGAAGAGGATTGGGTAATGCCAAGAAAAGTAGTGGAAGCCTAAAGAAAGTACGGTTGAATGACCTCCACTCTGAGTGAAAGTATAACGCAGAGCGGTAAGTACTTCTGAGCCAATCTAGAAGGGGACCGATCCATATATAGCCCATTAGAAGGAACAACTGTGCAAATCCCTATAGCCACACCACCTTCAGAGCCACGTAAGGGTAAAACTCCACCCGAAACCCCTCCATAAGAAGATATGGAAGCTCACTTGAAATTACCTACCTTCAAAGGTGCAGGAGAGGAGGACATGGACCGATTTTGGTTTGTTGTAGACTTAGTATGGACTGCGCAAGGTGTGGTAAGTAATACTGTGAAAAGGGCGGAGCTATCCCTGTCCTTCGAAGAGAGAGCTATGGACTGGTATATGCGATACATATCTCAAAACGGAAGCACATCCATTCAAGATATTGAGGAAGCTTTGAAACAACAATTCCGAAAACCTAATTCCTACTCTCAGATCGTAGTAGACATGAAATATTTCAAGCAAGGAACAACTTAGTCTATATGGGAAGCTAATCAAAGACTAAAGAAAGCAATCAGGGAAGGAGGATTTAAGTATGACTATAGACAACATATGGAATGGTTCATTGCTATGCTGCTACCTGACCTGCGTGTACCTATGGGCCACCAAACCTTCAAGTCATAGGAAAAGGCCTTGGAAGCTGCCATGAAAATGGAAGTTGTGCCTAGAGAAGATACTTCGGTAGGAGTACAGAAAATTTAGGACCAACTCGGAGCTATGCACATAGAGATTTAGAACCTATGGAAGGAACGAGGAAAAGGAGCTAGCACCGACCTATGGTGCATACGATGTCGGGCATATGGACATACAAAGGATCAATTCCCACTACTGGCATATTACATACATGCAGGAGGACCTAGTCGGGTGCATCTAGGAGCAAGTGGAGAACCCAACCTATTGCGTCCAGACTCAAGAAGATCTGCATTGTGGTGCGATGATTGCCGAGTAGTAGGGCTGCATGATATGAACCATTGCCCCCGGCTAGGGTCGTACATCTCAGAACTGAAGCAACAATGGTGCAGATTTTTCCGGTTGGTAGGGCATGATGAGCAGAACTATCGAACTTATGATCTGATGATAGATTGAGGAAACCTGTATAGGGCGCAATCAGATCCTGCGTCATCCAAATCTCCCGCAACCTTTGGCGGCTCCCCAGCTAGGGGTAGGGGAGGTTGGGGAGGAACCGCAGGTCGGGGACGCGGATCACTAATCTGTTATAACTGAGGGGAATTAGGACATTTTTTAAGGGACTGCCCAAATCCTACTAGACAATCCTGCCAATATTGTAGACAGCTATACCATGCGATTGAAGATTGTACAATCTTGATGGCAAAGATGCAAGAAAAACAACCAACACCCACGCAGGATGTACAAAGAGTTAAGGCTGACCTACGAGACAGAAACCCAAGTATGAATTTTGTGACACACAGTGGGATGGCCACCAGGGGACCTAAGAAGGAGGCTGCGAGGGGCCCTCTAATCCGACAGACACCTATCAACCAAGAAGGGTTGGACCGAAAAATGGGACAAGAAGCAATTATCACAGACCACCAGGACCTTGCTAAGACAAGGGAAGCTATTGTGCAGAAAACTGTGCACCTCAAGGTGGGTGACGAGATGAGACCATTCATGTAGGCATGTATGAAGCTATTACGCAACCAACGAACCGAAGAAAACCTCCAAGCATTAATAGATATCTGCATAGTGTAGTCCCACCTATCTCCAGAAGTCTGAGACGTGCACAGGGTGGGTGGATATAGGAAATGCATCGGTAGGGAGATGAGATTAACTACCCAAATCGGTAACTATGAAATGGATCAGGTTGTCTTAGACTTGGGGTTAGCTGCAAATGTGCTACCTAAGCAAACCTGGCAGTAGATGGGAGAACCCAAATTGGAGTGGTCCAATGTCCAGCTGTGTATGGCCAGCCAACAGAAGATTATAACTCTGGGGAGACTATCAAGAATCATGGTAGATATCATTGGGGTCAAGGTGTAATATCCCAAACTAGGGGAAATAAGCAGTATTGGGAATATCTTAAAATATTCCAAAAATGGACTGCTCAATAATGCATTCATATAAAAACACATTTCCATAAATATAAGCGATAAAAATTCAAATCATCACTAGGATCCATGATATATGTCCATCTAGCATCTAAGTCCAAGGGGAGATCTGAAAAAAGGAAACTAGGTGGGGTAAACAGACCTCCCACACTAGTGTGGCTGAAAATGACCAAAAACCCTAGACACTGCTACTCGGTAATAATACACAAGAGAGAATACATTTTATTATGAGGGTTTCAACTCAGAAAATAGAACAAGTAGATCTACTGATATATTAATCAATAATGCTTAAGAACTGAGATCTAGTCTCCTTATACAAAATACAAGAGAACTCGGCAAGGGTTTCTTGTCATACACTCTGCATACAAATGTGATCTTCAGAAAATTACTAAATAATCACTGCAACACTAAAGAATAAGAGTGTAGAAGGCTGAAATATGTCTGATCTTATGTATATCCCTCAAGGGCTTCCTCCCATGAAAGGATGAACTTCTCAATCACAAGAAAACACTACATCGGAGCCACTAGAACATCCACTGAAGCTGCCTCCAGAAATAAGCATTCCCTAGCTAGAAAAACGCTAGGAATGTTGAGGAAATGAGTGGTCTACTACCAAATACCTGAAATGAGCTCTATACCTCTCCAAACACATCTCCCAATAGAAGGAAACCTCCCTCCTATGAGAAACTAGCTCTGAAAAGTGGGATTCCAATCCCTTCCACTACTGCACCCTACAACACTGCACAATAACTTGCAGAAATTGCGCTGATGAAGTAGGATAGAGCTTGGCCTAAAAACTTGATGTGGAAAATTAATGTAAGCTCTTCCAAGAGGCTCCTCAAGGAAAGAGGTGGGATTCCCGCTCAGGAACACCCGGTGCTAAACAGCACAAAAACCCTGCTAAACAACAAGAGGAAGCAAAAAGTCTAAGAAGAAAAAATAATAATCTAAACATGAAGAATAATGCTACCATCCTCTTCCTTAAATAAAATGTAAGTTTTCATTCCCTTGGCCCCACCCAATTAGGTCATTTCCATCAATAGATTCATCTCCCTCCAAAACTGCGTTATTCCTTCTTTGATCCCTGCTGCTCCACATTAGCGTTGTTGACTTAGTAAAAGTAAACTGAATCAACCTGATATTATCCATGTTCACACATGGAGGTGTTTTATTAAGCAGCAAGGAGTGTCTCCTTTCACACTTGAAGTATTTTTATTCCTCCTTGGGAGACTTATGGGCTTTTCTACCCATTTATTTACTGGCTAAAGATACTGCTAACTCTAATGTTCCATTTAGCTTTGAGGCTAAAATTTGGGAACATTACAGTCATCCCCTCCAAAAATTTATAGGGAGAGAAAAATTTCTCCCCTCCTCCTCTTTTGGCCTCCATCACTGCCTCAAGATAATCTGCAATAAAACTTCCTTCCAATGTTCCCTTCCAAGTGTGCAAAACCAAATGCCCTACATCAATCAAAGGTGGAAAGTGTGAATGGAAACCTGCTTGTTGTTCCATGGCCTCCACAAAGTAGGAGTGATGAAAAACATGGGGAACGAGTGCCTCCCTCACCCATTCCATCATCCAAATGAAATGAGCCATCCTAGGTAGCTTATCAAAAGAATCATCAACCCCGGTTTTATACAATGTGTTGGGACTGCATGGAGAGATTGGATTTTGGCATCCAAATGGTTTCTCTCTCCATTTATGGTAACATGGGGCTTCCTCTGTCCTTGGGCTGAAATAACATGGCCTCCAAGAATGGCCCAAGT
Source organism: Pinus albicaulis (assembly GCA_034641835.2). NCBI lineage: Eukaryota > Viridiplantae > Streptophyta > Pinopsida > Pinales > Pinaceae > Pinus > Pinus albicaulis. Next base: position 27,086 of record JAXQQM020091695.1, read on the forward strand.
TACCCCATCAAACATATCAGCCATGAAGTGCCTCCTCAAGTTCTTCAAGTGGTTCTTCCAACAAGAAGGGAAGAAGTGTGATGTGGAAATCATGGTTTGTATATCATTCCTCCTGAAATATTCAGCATGTAAAGTGGGGAGAATCATGCTCCAAATGGGCATATATAATACCTTCAGCACTCTCCGAACAATGCTTCCCATGAATCTAAAAATATTAGCAGTAAATGGAAGAAAAATGAAATAAAAACAACATGTCATATGACAACCGAAGAGTGGTTCATAGTTCCACCAATGGAACCACCGCAGTGCATTCTTTGCTTGCATCAAAACATAAATTAAAAATTGCTTACCCAACCACTTTTTTATTGCCACAATCATCTCATAACATGGAATCATGAATATACAATTTGGTGTCAATGGTGCACACCGGGAACTATGTGGCTTCCCCCACAAACCACCAATAAGGTAGCCAACCTCAATGCTGAAATTAGCCTCAAATACATCATAATATAAAGTATAATAAGGGATTATCCTCCTTAATACAACATGTTTCTCATAAAAAGGAAAAAAAGGCAAATCATAATGCAAATGTATACATCCTCTACCATGTACTTTGGTCCTTGAGCTGGAATGGCTCAACTGAAAATGCTCCCTCACTCCCAATGAGTAGGAATGTGGCTATGACATCCTCTCTATCACCATTCGGGATATGCATCTCTCCATATGCTGAAATATGTCATACAGGATGCCCTCCCAAATAAAATCCTCCGCCAAGGAAATATATGCATCAAAATTCCTGGAAAAGAAGTCCTCATGTGCTGCATGTAGCAGCTCCTCCTTGAGCTTAGAAGCTCTAATCAAGAAGACTCTGCCATGAGAATAGATGACCATGTCCTCCACCATGTATCCATCATCTCCATCAAGGTCATCCAGAATCATGCAAGCACCTAGATCCTTGGAGTACTCTACCAAGAGTTGAGACCTCCAATATGGATCAATCCTCCCAAGAGACAGCACTAGTGATCTGGCATGTGAAGCTCTCCTCATGCTGCTACCTACTACTTTGACATCCCCATGCCAAATTTCTCCTCCAAACTCTTCACCTCTCCAAAATTCGAGAGTGGTGAATCCAAAGACAAGATGTCTTCCATCAACTCTAGATCTGGTGGCCTCCCAGGTGGAATGCCCCCATGCAGTGAGACATCAATGCCAAGAGTAGATTGTACATATGGTTGGGCAACCTTGCCCTTGCCCTCATAGCGCAAATTAGTCCGCCTCTTCCTTGCATTAGCTTCCTAAAATAGAGAAGGGTGTGTGTCTCTCATCAAGTGATGTTGCTCTTCCTTCCTACCCCCTCCTTCCAGCTGCAATGCTTCAAAATCATGTTGTTCACTGGTTTTGCTTGGACCTCTATGTATGAGATCCCGGGGAACTTCTTGCAAGGATACAAGAATCCCTTCTATTGGAGCATGTGCTCCTCCTCCCTCTGCATGAGGTACTGGATGTGCTCTAGATGTGACAGCGATGTTGCCCTCATCTTCATCAATGTGTATGGGTAACATCTCAACAATTGGATCCTCTTGTGAAAAAGTGATCCCCATGCCCTCTTGTTTAGGAATATGAACTAGAGGTCTTGCCTCTAACAATGTGTAATGCAAGATGTCAGCTTCTCCCATGGTTTTCTGAAGTGGAGTCTCCTCCATCACATGCAAGGTTTTTGTTCTCTCAATTTTTCTTGCTCATGTGTCTTAGGAAGTTTTCCATCAAACCTTCCCACCAATGTTTCAATGAATCTTGCATAAGAGGAAGTGTTTGCATTTTTCAAAGAACAAGATTTAAAAATCCACCATGCATGGGCCTTACCTCTGAAATGCAGCGCTGCAATTCTGATGGCTTCATCTTTAGAAATGTGGTGTTGTTGTAAATAGGAGTCTAGCTCCTTCACCCAAGCTCTAGCTGAACATGTAGGTGACCCTACAAAAGTAGATAGAAGAAATCTATCTGCATCATGCTGCTTGCTCTCCTCCACCTAGATCTTGCAAAACTCTTGGAAATTGGTATGATCTCTAAACCTCTCAATTTGAGATTCATACTCGTGCAACAATTCACTAAGATTTTTCCTCTTAGGTATTCTCCCTCCTCTCATCCATCTCAAGATAGATCTAGGCACTTGACTGTGCTGTGCATCATGGTGTGTAGCTGCATGCTCACCCTCACCATGTGAAAATCTAGATTCAGCTCTAGATCCAAACTCCTCTGGAGGACCCATATCCATTCTTATTTTCTTCATCTCTCTTTGAAATCTCTGCATAGATCTTGGAAGAAGCTTTGTAAGCCTGTCTTCCTTTCTCCCTTCACATAATGGAGCCTTCTCTTTTCTGTCCATCTCTCCTGAAATTATAATGGCCTGAGATCCATAGGTCAAGCCAATATTGAAGTCTTGATACCACTATAATATCCCAAAATATGGAAAATAAGAATTATTGGGAATATATTAAAATATTCCAAATATGGACTGCTCAGAAATGCATTCACAGAAAAACACATTTCTATAAATATGCCATATAAATCAAAATCATCACTTGGATCCATTAGATATATCCATCTAGCATCTAATTCCAAGAGGAGATTAGAAAGAAATGAAATGAAACTAGGTGAGGTAAATAGACCTCCCACCACCTTGTGCAGCTGAAAAACACTAAAACCCCAAACACTGCTACTCAGAAATAATTCACAAAGGAAAATACACAGTATTAAGAGGGTTTAAACTCAAAAATTAAGAAGACAAATATATTTTCTTGTATATTAGATAATCAGGCTTATAAACTGAGATCTAGTCTCCTTATTACAATTACAAGAAAACCCGGGAAGGGTTTCTTGACATACACTTTGAATACAAATGTGATCTTCAGAAAATTACTGAATAATCAATGTAACGCTGAAGAGTGAGAGTGTAGAAGGCTGAAATATATCATATCTGATGTATATCCATCAAGGGCTTCCTCCCATGAAAGGATGAACCTCTCAGTCAAAAGGAAACACTGCAACGGAGCCACTAGACCATCCACTGAAGCTGCCTCCAAAAATAACACATCCCCTAGTTGGAAAAACAATGGGAATGTTGGGGAAATGTGTGGCCTGATTCCACAGATCTATAATGAGCTATATATCTCTCCAAATTTATCTCCTGATAGAAGGAAACCTCCCTCCTATGAGAAACTAGCTCAGAAAGTGGGATTCCAATCCCTTCCACTGCTGCACCCTGCAACACAGCACAATAACCTGCAGAAACTGCGCTGATGAAGTAAGATAAATCTTAGCCTAAAAACATAATGTGAAAAATAAATGAAAACTCTCCCAAGAGGCTCCTCAAGGAAAGAGGTGGGATTCCCGCTCGGGAACACCCTGTGCTAAACAACACAGCAACCCTGCTAAATAGCAAGAGGAAGAAAAAAATCTGAGCAGACAAAATAACAATAAAAAAACATGAAGAATAATGCTACCATCCTCTTCCTTAAATAAAATGTGAGTTTTCTTGCCCTTTGCCCCACCCAATTGGGTCATTTCCATCAAGAGATTCACCTCCCTCCAAAACCACGTTATTCCTTCCTTGATCCCTGCTCCTCCACATCTCCGTTGTTGAATTAGTCAAAGTAGACTAAATCAACCTGATATTATCCATATTCACACATGGAGGTGTTTTATTAAAATTTAAGGAGTGTCTCCCTTCACACTTGAAGTGTTTTTATTCCTCCCTTAGGATACTTAAGGTATTTTCTACCCATTTATTCACCAGCCAGAGTTACTGCTAACTCTAATGTTCCATTTATCTTTGAGGCTAAAATTTGGGAACATTACACAAGGTCAGAATACTTTGGTAATTCAGATTGTAGAAGATGCAGACCCATACCCTGCACTCTTAGGACTGGACTAGGCCATAGATATGGTTGGTATCATCAACCTCAAAAAGAGAAGCATGGTGTTTGAAAATAACGGAACAAGGGTGATAGTACCATTAGATCCTAAGGAAGGTGAGAACTACACAGAACCGGTACGCGGTGAAGAAGGGGTGGATCACATTTACAAATTGACCGCACAGAATGAATATTGGATCAATCCCACAGCGGACGAGGTAATCTGAAAGGAGCTAGACAATGAATGTTTCTCTGACTCTAGTGAGGTGACGGAGAATTGGCAAAACCAGTTACACGATGTCTCGATGATACGATGTCTTCGAGTCACAAGGGAATTATACTGCATTTCCTCAGAGGCAAGAGATCTACCCCATTTTGATGAGTCCGGTAGCATCAAGGAGTTCCTGAGGACACTGGAAGCTGTGGTTCCTTAGGAATGAAGGCTATGGGCCCTTAATATAGCTATGCGAGGAACACCTGTGCGATGGTGGGACACCCACAAGGAAGAATTCCAGGATTGGGAGGAATGTCGGGATATGATGATCATGCAGTTCGCACCCCCGACTGACGTACGCACCAAGATATTCCTCAGACCAGGAGATCCCCGCGAGCATCTTCTCACCTGGATGGACAAATGGTCCGACCGGACTATAGAAGAGTGGGTTCATCTGTTTATTCATGCTTTGGGGCCTATCCTGTGGCAGGTATTTGAATCCAGGCTCCATACACGATTGCAGCCATTGGGAAGGCGCTTTAAGATGACTTTCTAGGAACATTAAAAGTGATTAGAGAGGCAGAGGCACTGAAAAAGCTCTGCGGGGACATTGAATCTTTTTGTATTAATATGCCACTATCTGCAGATAGAAGCAAACATGGGAAGCTGCTGTCCCAAAACCTGAAATACAGTTTCAAGACTTAGTGATAGAAGAAGATAATCTGGAACATCTGTCCCAAAATCCGAGGAAGGCGATGGAGTTATTGGACCCCTGATGTGATATTGATGTTTACTAGCCTCTCAAACTATGTAAAATTAATACAGGGATGGAGGATAGATCTAAATTGTTTAGTGAGGACTATGGAGACCAGCGAGCCAGCGTGGAAAATTCCAGAGCTACTTCTGAATATCAGGACTTATTCCCAACAAAGTTTTCTGAGCTCAAAGGAATCACGGGGAACCTAGGTGTTATGCACATCACTCTGAAACCAGTGGCGCACCTTGTAAAGCAGCAACCTTACCGACTGAACCCTAAATATAAGCAAAAGGTCAAATAAGAACAGGACAAAATTCTTATTGCTGATATCATTGAACCGGTTGAACATTCAGATTGGGTAAGTACGATGGTAGTCCAAGAGAAGAAAGCAAAGGGGGAGATACGGATCTGTGTATACCTACGTAATTTAACGACACCTGTTTACATGACCCTTTCCCTACGCCTTTCTCAGACGAAATCCTTGATAGCATGGGTGGACAAGAAGCATATTCCTTCACCGATGGGTTCTCAGGGTACCACCAGATCCAAATCGCACCTAAAGATCACAGTAAGACTACGTTTGAAAAATAATGCGGATCCTTTCAGTATACGGTCATGCCCTTTGGTCTCAAGAATTCACCTGTTATCTTCTTAAGAGTAGTAGTTTCTGTATTCAAGGAATTCATTCATAAGTTTCTAAAAGTTTATTTCGATGAATGGACGGTATTTGGTTTGGTAAAGGAGCATGTCTCCAACCTACGCATGATGCTGGATGCCTGTTGAAAGCACTAGATTTCCTTGAATATCAAGAAGTGTATCTTTTGTGTGCCTTTTGGAGCCTTTCTTCGACACATAGTATGCCGACAAGGGATGATGGTTTATCCTGTGAAGGTAGTAGTAATTATAAACTTCGCAGTCCCAACAATGGAGAAATAGTTGTGTTTGATTCTCGGACACACGGGCTATTACAAGAAATTCATTTAGGGGTACACACTGATCACAACACCAATGGAAAAACTACTTAAAAAGGGCGTTTCCTTTTTTTGGAATGAGGAATGTCAGAAATGTTTTTAGCTACTCAAAGAGAAGATGGTATCTACACCCATACTAATATTTCCTGATTGGTCGAAGGAATTTCATGTACATGTGGATGCATCACGAATCACCTTGGAAGTTGTGCTAACTCAGCCTGGGGAGGGCGATATTGATCACCCAGTTCCCTTTGCTATTCGAAAACTCTCTGGCGCAGAGCGCAACTACTCCACCACCAAAAAAGAAGGACTGGCTATGGTATATGCATTACAGAAATATTTACACTATCTGTTGGGAGGACACTTTAAGATGTTTACTGATCATTCAGCTTTAAAATACCTTGTGAACAAGCCTATGTTGGGGGGGAATATTTGTAGATGGATATTTATATTTCAAGAATATGATTTTGAAATCATATTCAAGCCAACAAGGTTGAATGCGGGTCTAGATCATCTGTCCTGCATTGAGACGGGTGAAGAACCTGCTAACCTAGAGGAAGGATTATTGGATGCGCAACTGTTCACCATTAAGCTCGTTAATTCACACTTCACTAATATCATTCAGTTCCTGAATACAGGAGCGACCCCCGCAGAATATTTGATACAACAGAAGAAGAGTTGGTTACTCGGGCGGAAAAATTTACTATCATCGTCGGCCAATTATACAAACTAGGCGCCGATGAAGTACTGCGCAAGTACGTCCTCAAACATGAACGACACACCATCTTGGCGGAGGTGCATGAAGGCATCGCAGGAGGCCACTATGCAAGAAAGGAAATGACACAAAAAATCTTGAGAGATGGGTTATGGTGGCCTACCGTCCACCATGATTCTCATAACTATTGTAAATCATGCGATACATTCCGATGGATAGGGTGACCCTCACGAAGAGATGAAATGCCATTACAACCTAAAATAGCTTTGCAGGCCTTTGAAAAATGGGCCATTGATTTTGGCGGACCAATCAATCCTCCAAGAAAGAAGATAGGTGCGCACTACATTATTACTTCCACTAACTATGTCACTCGATGGGTTGAAGCACAAGCGGTAAAGGATTGTACTCCAGATACCGCTACGCACTTCATCTTTGAGAAAATCCTGACCGGATTCGGATGCCCAAAGATCCTGATGAGAGATAGAGGCACGCATTTCGTTAATGAAACGATAGAAGCCCTGATGAGGAATTTCAGATCCATCACACAAAAATTACACCATATCATCCACAGGAAAATGGGGCGGTCGAGGCTTTCAACAAAATCTTAGAATAGGCATTAACCAAGGTCTGCAATGTCGATCGCAGTGATTGGGACGAATGCATCCCCTTTGTTCTGTGGGCCTATCGGATGACCTTCAAGAAGCTCATAGGAAGGACCCCCTTTAGGATGGTCTACAGAAAAGAGGCCATTATGCCAATGGAATACATTGTTCCTAGTCTACGTATCGCAGCATTTACAAATATGGCAGAACCTGACATCATGAAAGAACGCCTTGCGAAGCTTTTGGCATTGGAAGAACATTGATTCATTGCTAAATTTCATCAGAAGGTTCAAAAGGCTCGTGATAAAGCTTGGAATGATTGGAATATTAACCAAAAAACATTCGTAGAAGGTAACCTAGTCCTCTTATACAATATCCATTTTGCGAAACACCCAGGGAAATTATGACAACACTGGCTTGGTCCCTACACTGTTAAGGAGATCACGGATGGTGGAGCAGTTAGGTTAGCTACCCTGTGCGGTGACATGTTACCAGGATATGTCAATGGCAGTCAGCTCAAACCATATAGGGTTAAATGACTATATGGACGGAATAGTTGTCTCAGGAAGAATCGACCCACCAGGGATGAGGTGTTGAGGCAAGAATGGGATATGCACACTGGTCAACGTAGCTCTAGGGACAATTGGTAAACCTGTAGTCACCGTGACTCAGGACGAGTCACAAGATTGTGTTGGGGGACTGTTGGAACAGGGTCTCCTACAAGCTGCGAAACTGGTCTGATTTTGTATATTTTTTAGTATAGTTAGTCTAGCACCGGGGTTTTGGGGTGGGTCAAAGCCCCAAAATAATTGTAATAGGTCAAAGGGTAGACCTAGAGTCTGCAAACCATGGTTTTTGGACCATAGGAAAGATTAGGCTAGATTTTTATATATAGAGAGACATTTTGAGTTGTAAGAGAAGAAGATGATGAGATCTTGATATGACTTGTGGCTTAGTAGATCTATTTTTGTTTTTGGGGAAAGGAATCCTACTGGCTATGTGCGTGGAGATCCCAAGTCCTGCTGTGTGCGGACCCTGTTGCTGTGTGCACAGGTCGGGTTTGGGTATTGCATGAAGGAACTGATGAATTGATGAATGAGAAAGGTTCTTTGAGTGACTGAATATATGTGTACTTTGTATGCAAATCTGTGATAGTTGTTGTATTATGCATATTCTGTGTTAAGCTGCGAAAGTACTATGTAAGTGTTTCTACTACCTTTAGATCTGTTCTGTTATATTTTATGCATGCCACACTACTATTTTAGAAGTATATGATTTGTTGAGCATAGTAAGTATAGTTTACCTTGCACATGTGGATGCAAAAAAGACCTATAGATCTGATCTAGTCATTATAAAGCCAGACGCAGCTCTGCTTGGCTTACCTATCTTCTCTCAGGGTGCGGAAACCTGGTTCCTGCACCCACCCATACTACTTCGGGTGACACTTTGACCTGCTACAATGCTTTCGGGGATTTGACCCACCCGAAAACCCTTGTGCTAGACTAACTATACCAAAAAATATACAAAATCAGACAAGTTTTTCTACTTGTAGGAGACCCTGTTCTAACAAAAAGCCCTAATTCTGAAATCATAGAAACAGGGATAAGAAAGGGAAAAAACAAAAAAATGAAGGGTTTAGGGTAAAAATGGATAAAACTGCATGAAAAGTAAAAAAATTGTAGAAAAAGTAAAAAAAATAATCAAATTTAATCACGATATGGTTTGAAATTCTATGATGCAGGGTTTGAATCACTAGAGGTTTGATTTCTGATTGTCCGAATACTTCTGTTCGAACGTATTTCGCTGCTCCACAGTGCCCTCCTACTCTCTTGCTCTAGATATGTCTCCTGGAAATATCTGGCTGAAAATTTTAGCAAAAATAGTGAAATAATGAAAAGTGTTTAGTATTTAAAGAATTATTTTATGAAATTAGATTTTCGAAAATATTTTTCTTCCCATTCTTCAACTTGCCATTTTTTTTTCACTTAAAGAAAATAGAGTTGCACTTTTTTTATTTTCATTTATTCATCACCGATGCATCACTTAATAGCACCACACTGGTGCGTCGTTTTGTAACACCAACACCGGTGCGATTATATGTACAGTAGCACTGATTTGCAGTTATGGCGCCAAAATGAATTTTAGGTGTGTACACCAAAATTTAGTGAACTCCAACCATAGAAATTCAGAATTATATTTTTTTATTCTTGATAATTAGAATTACATTTAAAATTGAGAGTAGGAATTGGATAAATTCTTGATGGAAATAACTATTCTTCCAATACATTTTCTTTATTGCAGGAGGTCCCCACTGATTATGTGAAGAGAATGCAATGTGGGGCATGTGAAGATGCAATACTACAGATCCCTAGTGGGCGATTGTGGCATGTGAACCTGTTATAATTGGCACTTAACTATTTTCAACCAATATGTTTTAGAATTATATAATCTGCATATAGACAGATGACCTGCCAACAATTGGTACATATAATCTGCAAAAGGGTAATTTTCTTGAAGCAATGACAACAAGTCCTTCATTCTACATTTGTTAGCAGAAGAAGACCGATTTTTTACTAGATGAAGCAGTTATTACATGTGGAGGAATTAGTTTCCCATAGAAAATCAGTATAGGGTTGAGTAGAGGAAGCACATTGCAAAATAGGCTATTACATTAGTTTTTCCAATGGGAAACTGATTTGTAGGTGGAAATATGGTAATTGGAGGTATCTATGCTTTTCTTCCCATACAAATGGTCATTGGATTTACATTTATAATACAAGAATACTTTTCACTGGTTTCACCCACAGGACCACACCTCAGACAAGTTAGAGATGCCATTTAGGTTCAATTGAAATTCTAAGATGTGATTTTATGCGATGTCAGCTTTGTCGGTAAAAGTTTATGTAAGCCAACCGAAGCTCGGACAATACTCCCAGCTGCTTTTAAACACATTCTGGAGAATCTCTCTTTTCAAACCCTCTTCTCCTCAAAAAAAATATTTCCCGCCATTCAAAACCTCCATTGCTCCAATATTGTTGTTTATAGAATAACCCTGTTCCGATGCGCGCTGTTTTATAGGCGCACTGGGGCGGTTTGTAAGATCAAGGTTTTTATTTTGGCACGGTGTTTTATGATGCGCCAGTGTGGAAGTGTTCTGAAGCACCAATGTGTTGGAGTAATAAGACGCACCAGTGCGTGTTATGATGATAAGCGCACCTGACTGGATAATTTTTTTTTTTTGTATATAAGATCATAGTAAAATAATGATAATTCTAAAGTATATGAATTTATTTGCATTATTTTCTAAACTTTATTATCTTACAAAAATTCATATTATTCTAGATTTATTAATTTACAATTATTTACAAATTTACAAATTTAAATATTTTAATAAAATCATTTCACATTAATACAATTAAAATTTTACAAATATTTTACATACAATTACAATTAAAATTGCAATTACAATTGCAATTACAATTACAATTTTACAATTTTTCATATAATTATGATTAGAATTAGAATTAGAATTTTAATTTTACATAGAATTACATTTAGATACAATTACATTCCGAATTTTACATACAATTAGAACTACAATTACAATTTTACGATTTACTCATATATACAATTACAATTACAATCATTTCACAATAAATTAAATATTACAATTACAAAATGAAATTTTACATTAAATATTTTATACAATTTCACATACAATTACAATTAGAATTAGAATTAGAATTTTAATTTTACATACAATTACATTTACAATTAAAATTTTATAATTACAATCATTTCACAGTAATACAATTAAAATTTTACAAATATTTTACAATATACAATTAGAATTAGAATTAGAATTACATTTACAATTACAATTACAATTTTACAAATATTTTACATAGAATTACAATTAAAATTACAATTACAAATACAATTACAATTTTAGAATTTTACATACAATTAGAATTACAATTACAATTTTACAATTTGTCATATATACAATTACAATTACAATCATTTCACAATAAATTAAATATTACAATTACAATTAAAATTTACATTAAATATTTTACATACAATTACAATTACAAATACAAATACAATTTTACAATTTTACATACAATTAAAATTTCAATTTCAATTACAATCACAACATAATATTTAATAAATATCATGGTCATTTAATATTAAATTAATTAATAAACATCACGATCATGATAACCATCGTACAAACATCATATTCAACTAAAAAACACATTCAAACATCAAATTAACATTATATATTAACATCATCACAACACAAACATCAAATATACAACTCATGTCAAATAACCCATGCTATCACATACACATCTATCTGCAAGCTAAACATTAAATGAACATATCTAACATGACCTAACAATATACACATCATGATGATCACCAACATGTAAATTAAGTACAACTGCAACATGAACATAAAATACATGGACCATATATATATATATATAACTGAATAATATTAAAAATATACAACTGTAATATAAATGTCATGGATCAGCTAGTGGTAATTACAACATCAATAGGCATAGTACTAGTGGATCTCACTTTCGATTAATAGATGCGGTAAAAACGGGTGATCGTTAGGCTTTGCTCATGATCATAGATATCTTGATGGACAAGATATCTTGATGGATGGATCAGATAGTGGTAGTACAACATCGATATAGCGACACTAGTGGAGGCATGCTCAATCAATGTAGATGCTGACCTCGCGCTTGATGGTCCGACTACGCCCGATGATCATGACTACGTGATGATGGATGCTACAATTCCCGAGATTTGATGGTGATGGTCCAACATCATCTTCATGATGAGAAGTGCTAGATATAGTGGAGCCTC
>JAXQQM020065721.1:0-63669 GCA_034641835.2 Pinus albicaulis
AGCAGCAAAAATGGGTCACAAAGATGTTGGGTTATGACTTTGAAATAATCTACAAAAAAGGAAAGCTTAATGTTGTTGCAGATGCACTCTCAAGAAAGAATGAAGAGGTGGAAGCATTGATTTTTGCCATTTCTATTATCCAACCAGATTGGATAACTGAAGCAAGAGATGAATGGAAGAAGGACAAAGATGTATGGACACTCATTCAAAAGTTGCAGCAAGATCCTAGTACATCCGATACATTTAGTTGGAAAAATGATTCCTTATGGTACAAAGATCGCTTATATCTTTGTAAGAATTCCCAACTAAAACAAAATATTCTTCTGGAATTGCACACTTCTCCTCTAGGAGGACACTCAGGATTTTTAAAAACTTACCACAGGGTGAAGAAAGATTTTTTTTGGGATGGCCTTAAATCTGATATTCAAAATTTTGTGGCGGAATGTTTGGTTTGCCAGCAGAACAAAGTGGAAACAATTAAGACCCCGGGACTTCTACAACCTTTATCCATTCCAAGTCAACGTTGGGAGGAGATTTCAATGGATTTTATCAAAGGTTTACCTAAGTCCGAAGGAAAGAGTGTCATCATGGTGGTAGTTGATAGACTTACCAAGTATGCACACTTTTGTGCATTATCTCATCCATTTAAAGCAAGCATAGTTGCTACTACATTTATGGACAGAATTCAAAAGCTACATGGAAGCCCAAGGGTTATTGTGAGCGACAGAGATCCCATTTTTACTGGAAATTTTTGTACGGAGTTATTTTCTTGTTTGGGTACTCAATTAGCTCATAGCTCATCTTATCATCCTCAATCTGATGGTCAAACTGAGATAGTAAATAAATGTTTGGAAGGATATCTTCGTTGTTTTGTATCCGATAAACAAACACAATGGGTCAAGTGGTTACCTCTCGCTGAATGGTGGTATAACACTTCCTTCCATACTGCAGCCAAAATGACCCCATTTATGGCACTTTATGGATATCATCCACCATCGATCACATCATCTTTAAGGGAAAATTCGAAGGTTCAAGCAGTGGAAGATCACATCGAGCATCAGCAAGAAGTTCTCCAACTCTTAAAGGATAACCCGAATTTGGCACAAAATCGAATGAAACAACAGGCAAATCAACATCATAGCGAGAGAAGTTTTGATGTAGGAGATTGGGTATTTTTACGGCTACAACCATACAAACAAATGTCCCTCAAGCAAGCAAAGAAGGATAATAAATTATCGCCAAAGTACTATGGTCCTTACAAGGTGTCGCAAAAGATTGGTACTATGGCATACAAATTGGAGCTTCCTGCTTCTTCGCGAGTACATCCAGTTTTCCATGTTTCATGCTTAAAGAAGGTTATAGGTGAAAATCTTCCAGTTCAAACAGTATTGCCAGAACTCGATGGGGAAGGGAAAATCATATTGGAACCTGAAGCAGTCATGGAAAAAAGAACTCGACAACTACGGAATCGATCAATTTCAGAGTATCTCATCAAGTGGAAGAACTTACCCACTGAAGATTCTACATGGGAGGATGAGAATTTTATACAGAAGCACCCAGAGCTACTCAAGCGTTGAGGACCACACTTTTTTGAAGGAGAGGGGCATGTTAGGTCCCTATATTACTAGTATAGTCCCTTATTGTTGTTAGTGTAACCCCCTTATTGTTATTATTGTACCCTTGTAACCCCCATATTGTTATTATTGTGCCCTTAAATTATTATTGTTAGGTCGGCTAGGATTACATTGTGGCCCACCAGGATTACATTATGGCCACATGGACTCCTATATATAGAAAGGAGGTTTTGTAAATTGTATCATCCAAGAATTGTTCATTTATGTAATGTATTGGAGGTTTCCCCCTCGAAGTGGCTCATTTCTAAGGCGTTTATATCTCTTTTCTTCTCTTTTTGAGTTGGTTACACAACAGCTTTGAAGATTTGAAATTTTTCGAATGCTTCATCTTTGTGCTTTAGCAACCTAATCCAACACATTCTAGAGAAATCATCAATAAACAGATTATAGTATTATTCTCCACGGGGTGACCTTTTTCTCATGGGTCCACATATATCAATATGAATGAGCTCAAGAGGCTTATTTGTTGATCCGTCTTTGGCATTAAATTGCACTCTAATTTTCTTACCGAATTGGCAGGATTTGCATATGGTACTCTCAGGTAGAGTAATATTGGGAAGATCCTGAACAGCTTTGAGTCTGCTAGATTTTTTGATTTGAGAGAAGCTCAGATGCCCCAATATTCTATGCCATAACCAATTTTATGAAGATTTACCCAAGTAACATTGTTCTTTATAGTTTTTCAATACATACAAATTGCTTGGTGTTCTATTTCCTTTTATAATTGTTTTTCCTGTATCAAGATCACGTACTACACATTCTTTTGAGCTAAAAACAACTTCAGTTCCTTGATCACACATTTGAATTACACTTAACAGGTTATGCTTTAATCCATCCACATACATCAAATTGTTAGCTTTCACCTTTTCCTTTAGAAAAATAGAACCTTTTCCCTTAATGACAATAGGAGTATCATTTCCAAAAGTAACATTATTTTATCTTTCTAGAGCATTGTATGCAAGAAGTTTATTTCTGTCACCTGTCATGTGTCTTGAGCATCCACTATCAATGTACCATCGATTTTCTTCTCCTTCTACAAATAGAGCTATGCCACAGTTCTCAACTTGTAATTCCTTCTTTCTCCATACTTTGGAAGTTGAAGGTATATTCTCTTTTGGCTGAAGTTTTCTCCTGCATTCATATTCTTCATGACCAAAGTTATTGCAATAAGAACATTCAATTTCATTTTGAAGAGGAGAAAAGTTGTTATATGTATTCTTCTTTATCCCCGTATCAATTCTTTTCTTTCTTGCTTCTATAGTCATGATGGTTAACAACTTTATGACCAAAATTATGGCATGAGAAACATTGTCCATTGAAGAAGAAATTTCTACGACCATTGAACTTTCTATTTGTGTTTACTTCTTGGTTGAAATTTCTCTGAAAGGTATTCCTGTTAGTGTTTTTTGTATTGAGGTGGTCATGCTTTACTTGTAAAGTTTCCTTGTTTCCTTGCTGAGCAGCAGAATGCTGAAGGCTGGCTGTAGCTGCTTTTAGATAGTTTGGTGCTGAAGACTGAGAAGATTCTCCAACATATCCAAGACCTGTCTTTATAAGAGGAGAATGTTGTACCTTGATAATTTCATATAAGGTTTCAGATCCTTTAGCAAATCTAAGATTCAAAGTATTTACTTTCTCAATTTATTTTCTTAGACTTACTACTTCACATTCTAATTTCTCATTGTGTTTCTCCTTTTCTTCAACCTGATTTTTTAGGGTTTCTATGGATATTTTGTTTTCTTCCAAACATATTTTAAGCTGATTGATTTCTTCAAGAAAATCATTGTCTTCTAGAGCATCCATAAAAGTGTCCTTTTCTTCTCTAGACTCTTTTTCAAATGCCATGAGAAGTCTAATATCTTGATCGGATTCTTCCTCACTGTTTGATAACCCATCACTATCTTCATGAGTATAATAACTTTTTCTAGTGCTAAATCGATTCTTATTTCTTCTTGCTACTTCTTTTCCTTTTTCATGTGTTTCTTTATGAGGACACTTAGCAGCATAATGACCAACTCTTCCATAAGAAAAACATTTGAAAGGAAGCTTACCTCTGAACCTTCCAGTGCCAAGTTGGAGCTTCTTTACAAAATTTACCTCATCTTCTTCTAAAAGATATTTTGATCCTTCTGTTTCTTGTACCTCTTTTCCTTTTGTAGAGGCTCTAAAGATGACTTCTTTGACTTCAGAAGATCCTCCTTTTCTCATTTCACATGCAGTTAGAATCCCATGAAGTTGGACAATAGTAAGACTTTGGAGATCCTATTTCTCTTCAATAGCAGACACTTTTGATTCAAATTTTGAAGTTAGAGATCTTAAAACTTTTTCAACAAGAGTAGTGTCAGTTATGGTTTCACCCAAGTTTCTCATACGATTTACAATTCATCTAGACGTAAAAATAAACTGGAAATGCTCTCCTCATTATGCATTCTTAGATTTTCATATTGAATTCTAAGAGTTTGGAGTTTAACACTTTTTACCTTTGTATCACCTTCATAGATTAGAATGATTTTGTCCCATATTTCCTTTGCTATATTCAACTGCATGACCTTGACAAATTCAGATTAAGTCAGACTCCCCAATAGTGCATTGACCGCCTTTGCATTTGTTTCATAGTTATTTCTTGTTGTTGCATCTATTGGAACTGAGGCTGGATATTGATAACCTCCTTCAACAATAGCCCATACATCTGTTCCAAGAGACTGAAGATAGGATCTTGTCCGTGTTTTACAGAAGATTAAATTGTTTCCGTTGAAGAGTGGAGGCCTGATAGATGTTTTCCCATCTTGATTGCTCATCTTAGTTGATCTTCCTTCTAGCGGTTAAGCTTCTTCAGAAGGACTTGCTCTGAAACCAATTGTTGGAAAAATACTGAGAGGGGGGGAGGGGGGTGAATCAGTATTTAGAGCTTATATCTTGATTTTAACTTTTTCTTTTGCAGAATTGCATACGCGGCTTTTATGAACTGAACTCATGTATACACACGGCTATGCTGAAGGAAACTCACGTATACTGATGTAAATATATATTTTATAAAGTATCTCAGAAACAGACTTTAAAATAGATTTACCAGTTATGCATCAAGTTAGTCACAGTAGTATAAAACTTCACACAAATGGAACACACATGAACACCAGTATTTAAGGTGGAAACCCAATTCAGGAGAAAACCACCGCTGCTATCATCTCTATCTTCAATATTTATTATATGGAAAATTGTTTAAAACATTGTACTGATATAGACTCATATCAGTACGCATGATTCTACCTGAAGAAGGCTGCAACCTTCACTCGTTTACCCGTTGCTACTGGAAGGGAGCTCCAACCCCCTAATCTCGTTTACCAGCCACTCCTGGAAGGGAGCTTCAACCCCCTGAACATACCACCAGCTTCTATTGGCATGAAGCTTCTACTTCCATACTGCAGGCTTCAACCCTCAGACCCACTGCAGACCACGTTTCATCAATTTTCATACTGGATCAAACAGCTTCAACACAACCCTTTATCAACAATCATAATCTTTGGCCAACACTTCAATTAGAAAAGTGAAAACACTGTGACTAGAACTTCAGAAATAACCCAGACTTCAGAATAAATATGCAGATACAAACTCAACCCTGAAC
Organism: Pinus albicaulis; assembly: GCA_034641835.2. Classification (NCBI taxonomy): domain Eukaryota; kingdom Viridiplantae; phylum Streptophyta; class Pinopsida; order Pinales; family Pinaceae; genus Pinus; species Pinus albicaulis. Next base: position 5,257 of record JAXQQM020065721.1, read on the forward strand.
AATCATTGATTCAATTAGCATATTCTACTTTTCTTTACTGAAGCCGCGTACATACGTGCTTTCCTGCACATCAACCCGTGTATACTTCTGTGTATTTTATTCTTCAGGAAACCCTAAATTCCATACGCTTTTTTCATGAAGTGAACCCACGTATATACGTGCTTTTGTTAAAACCAAGTAGCATATAGATCTGTAAAAAATAAATTTTGCAGAACAGACCAGATCTATAAAACTTACCCAGATTTATTCATTTTCTTCAGCAGACTTGCGCCAGTTCTTCATCATTCCTTCAGTAGGTCATTCTGGAAATTCATCATCATCAGATCTAGAGATCTTGAATCATTATATCCATGGGTGCATCATAGATTCAGATCTATAAATTAAGAACATAGTTCATCCATGAAGATATTCCTTAGAGAAATTTATTCATTAACAACCTTTACACTTGCACACCTTGCACTATGATATTTTTCTCTTTAAATAGATTTATCTTTTACCAATACCATGAGTCAAAACCACTCAACTTCCGATGGTATTCTTAGACGGATTGAAATAGACAATGCAATGCTCAATACTGTGGGCTAATACCATGGTAATGCCCCTTGGTATTATAATTTTGGAGCAAAAACATGCATATGCGACTTGGAACATACTTATTCGCGTGCATACGCGACTTGGCATTTACAAACCCGCGTATACACTACGACATATTAAAAAAAACATTTCTCTGGCGCTTGCTGGAATTCTTTTCTCTATATCATCTGAACTAATCACATCATTCTTAGATTTTTAACAGATATGTTGCTTATCATGGGCAACTCATCAAGTAGGTTTCCATCAAGGACAACTTGATCAAGTAGGTTTCCATGAAGGACAACACATTACATCATATTGCCAACAAAAGGCTGCTTAGTGACAACTTTCAGAGAATGGTTAAGAGTTTCCTCTTCTCCTTTCTCTTCAATAATCACCATAGGTTGCTTCTGATTTTCTGATGTTACAGTCCTTCCAAATATTAATTGAATATCATGAACCCCAACTGGAATAGACTGGTATTCCAATGGTAAAGGTGGGTTTGTTACATAGATCATTTGCACTGCTTTATTATTGTTAGGATTGGGCATAGGTTGAGTAGGAAACTGAGGAGGTCGAAAGGGTTGAGGTAAAGGCAACGGTGGAGTAGACTGACTCAGAAGTTGAGGCATTGAATAAGGTGTATGCGTAGATGGATATGCCTACATAGGTGGCTGGTGGGAATATGGAAAATGAGTTGGCCCTTTGCAACCTTGTTGCCATGGTTGAGAAGGTTGCCCATGCTGATATTGATTCCCATGCTACCACTGCTGATTAGTGTTAGGATAAGAATATGCATGTGAATTATAACCAAAATAGTGTGGAGAAAATTCAGGAGCCATACCTGCACCTACCTGAGGCCAATTCCTTCTTGCTCCGATAGCATACAAGTATTCAGCTTCAGGTTGTCCCCCTGTAAATACAGCTTTAAGTCCAAGTATAGAGGGACATTTTTCTGTGACATGGTCTTCTGCACAAATAGCACACTTATTAGTTTCTTTCAAATTAAGAGGACACTCTTTAGGAGGATGCTTGTCTCTACATTTAGGATAGAAAATAGATAATGACTCTTGTTCCTTCATGAGTTTTTGTAGGAATTTTAAAGAGTCTAACTGTTTGGTAACAATATTCATTATATCAATTTTCATGTTTTCCATTTTATTTTCTAGTCCAATAATCATAGCATCAGTAGATTCAGTTTTTATATTTCTATTTTGAGTTCCTCTACCAGATCTATACTGATTTCTTGAAAATTTCCTGCATAATTCACAAATTTTTTCAAAAGTTTGCTGAGAAATATCACCTTGTCCTAACAGATTTAAATTATTTCTACCATTATCAGTAAGCCGTCTTAAGAACAAGGTTCTAATAGTACTGGAATCAAACTTAATTTTCGACCTTTGTAAAATATACATAAATCTTTCCAAGTAATCTTCAAGAGTTTCATCATCATCCTGTATGATTGTAAAAATCTCATCCTGCATGTCTCGAGTTTTGCAATATTCTTGATATTTAGACAAAAACACTCTCTTCATCTAATCCCAAGAGTTTATAGTGTTTCCCCCTAACCCCATAAACCAGCGTAGAGCTGAGTCCTTGAGAGTAACAGGAAATAATCGTAACTTCTAAGCGTCAGTTGAATAATCATAAATTCTACACAGAATATCAAAATTGAAAAGAAAAGAGTCAGGATATTCATGAACTTTACCATGGAAATAAGGGAGAGCTTATGGTGGAATATTCTTCATTTGTGCCACAGTATCAGGATCCACATTTGGAAACACAAAAGTGGATTTTTCTCTACTTACCTGGTTTTCACCAGTCCCTTCCAAATGATCTTCATGGTCCACCATTGTTTCCCTTTTACTTATACCGCTATCAACAGGCTGATCCACACCTAAGATGTTGGCACTAGAATCTAGGTGGATTGTTCCTGTGTGATGGGTTTGAATTATATTGGGCTTCCTTCTTACATAAGGAGACCCAATATGAGAACTTTTTTCAAAATTCTTTTGGCCCTTAGTGGGCTTTTAACCCTTACCTTTTCTAGGCATTCATTTGAAGAAAAGAAAAATAGCAACAAATTTTAGTAAAAATGTTATCAGAAATCAATTAACACCAGTAAAATTCCTTCAAAGAAGATTTTTCCAAATAATACTGCAAAAATAAAGGAAAAATTACATCTATTGTATAATAGGAAAATTCTTACCAAATCAAATCGCTTCCCCGGCAATGGCGCCAAAATGTTGGTTGCAGGAATTACACTTAAGAAAACTCCTCAAGACTTAATTTGTAAACTCGGGGGATTCGTAAACTTAGAGATGAAGCATAGGTAATGCCAGAGATGGTATGAATCTCCCTAATATAAATCCCTACTTTATTTAAATGAAATATTGTAAAAGCAAACTAAAAATAGAAAAGAAGGCAACTTGAATCATAAAAAATAATCTAAGACTGGAACAAGAAAGAATGCATTTGCAAGAGGGAATTAAAGATAAAAGGCAATCACTACAACTAATTATTGTTTAATTACTAAGTGTATGTTTTTCTTTAGCAGAGACACTTAGCAGTCTCATTAGATGGGCCCTTAAACGTACTGTTTTAGAGATTTCCTTCTTGCACTAATCTGTCTTGCACTTTCGCAGTGTGCTTGCACTAGTGCAGGAATAGAGATTTATGCAAAAGGTATAGATGATGTCTTTACTAAAGGATTTTTCACTTCATGCAAGGGCTTGAAATTTTCCAGGTTCGAAGCACTTTGATCCCATGGCAAGAAACGATTTCTTGCACTGGATCAGAGCTTCCTACACTTAGCATTTAATTCTTAGAATGAGTGTTTAATTATTGCAAGTGCTATTATACTATTAAATCATATTACACACATAAAAATTGAATGTTTCTAGTCTTAACATAATGCATAAATAAAGAAACAATCAATATATATATCTATCTTGGCATAAGCATTTAATGAAATAAAGAGGGTTGTGGGAAGTTAAACTAAGAGATTTTGCTACATCACACCAACATGCACTGGTGCAGGTTCATTCCTTATGCTTAGACCAGGCGGGGAAAACCAATCAAACATAATTGTAGAAAAAGAGATATCACACCAACGTGCACTGGTGCAGGTTCATTTCTTCTGCTTGGTCCAGGCGGAGGAAAACCAATCTGAAATCAAGTGCACGGACAGAAATTGCAGGAAAATGAAAGTTATCTACTTTACACAATGGATCCTCTTGCACTCATATAGGAATACATGTGCTTAATATTAAATCACACTTGCCAATGTAAACACAAATTACAAGAAAACAAAAAATGGGGTAAACGTGTTGGGTTGGCTAGGCCCTAGCCAACCAGCACGTTTCCCTTTTAAATAGAAACGCTGCTCAGTACCTTAATCAATTCATCAACTTAATACAGAAACATAATTTTCGAAACATGAGGCGGAGCTCCTTTTATTAATTCACTGAGGCAAGTACATACATTAATGCATTGTCTATTCCATATTTGGGCGATAACAAAATACAACGACCTGCTACCGCCTCTCGGCTATGTGTCTGTTCTCCTCTACTATTAAATTTTTTTTCCTCTTAATCCTATTTACATTCTACATTATATAGACCTTTGTATACAGGAAAAAATAGATCCTTTAACTGCTTACATAACCAAACACAGAATTTAGCTTTTCGGTCTTCAAAATTAGACAGTTAGCAGAACTGGCCGTAGCTAATCTCCAGCTTCCGCCCTTCACAGATTTGGTCTCGGCTACCTTTGGATCACTCTACTATCATGGCTGAAGTGGCTCAAGATGAGGCGGTGATCAAGGAGGTTCGGATGTGCTGCAAGGATTTGCTGTGCTGGCAACGGTACAAGATCCGATCCTGCACTAGGATCAACAGTCACGGTAAGTACTCTAACTACCAAATAAACATAGGAGATATTGATAAATTACAAATAATGATTAAAGGTAAGAAATCATGTAATAAATAATTAATAAATGCTAAGTTGAATTGAAAATATTAAAAATAAAGTTTATACGAAATATGTCACCGTGTTTGGACTGGTGCAAGATGAGGGTGCATAAAATAGGTAAAGCAGAGTTAAATGGTTATGATTTAGGAAGGGAAAAATTGCAAAAAAGAGAGCAAATTAGGGGGCTAACATCTTCTTCTCCAAGGGGTTCCAATTTGTAACTAGCTTTGGAATTAAGAAATTTAATAATGTTATTAGCAGTTATAGGCTTATTACCAATTTCTTCATTTTCTTTTTCTATTTCAGCACTTACCAGATGAATCAAATCCCTCCGCTCAAAAATTATATGAATTGATGGCGATATCTCATTCATGAAGTCAACTATATCGAACCAGATGATTTATTCGACACTTCCTACCATGTTCCCAATTGAAGACTCCTGAGGAGACTTCTGCAAACTTTCAGTCAACTTCTTACTGATTTGTAACTCTGTAGCATGGGCCAAATATTTTCTTTTTATCTTATCTTGTAGGTCACTGACTTGATCTTGCAACTTTTTAATTTCTGCTGTCTGTAAGGACATTTTTTCCATATCTTTAGATAACTTCTCAGTGCCCTCTCCTGGTGTACCTATATCTGTAGAAGTTTATGAATGAATGACAACAAGAGGGATTGCTTGGAATGGAATCATGGCCTTGGCTGGTTCTTTTGTTACTTCCTTCACTGCATCTCTCACTCCTTTTTGTATCTCTTTTACCATTTTTTCCATGTCATTCTCCATTTTCTTAATCTTCTCGGCTTTTTCAATGATTAGTTGCATCATTTATGCCTTCTGTGTCTCATTTTCCTCTATCTCCTTTGTTAGAGGATCTTCTGTTGCTGGCATCTCGAGTTGCCTCCTCAAAGCAGATATATCTGCATTCTTCTTCATTACAAGTGCTTCTGCCACTTCTAGGTTTGATGGGTTGTACCAAATTTGCATCACTAAATCCTCCAAGGATTTAATCCTTGTGTCTTTGTCCATGGAGGAAATTTTTTCCATCTTCAGCTGTGATGGTGTGTTGGATAATGTAACCTGCAACTTTGAGAGCCTCATGACTATACTAGTTAATGTGGAGGAAATCATTTCTCCTGTCTGCTTATGCATTTCCATTTGGTCTATTGGATGAATATGATTTACAACAAACTCAAAATAGGTCTTTTTATAATCTGCTGCAATTTTGGTTTGAGGAATTTGTTCTTCTAAGAAGGACATCTTCATTCTTCCCTTCTTAGAGTCAAAGGTTGATCGAAGCCTACTTTGGGAACTACTTGTTTGTTTCCAAAACTGATTATAAGTTTTGGTTTTAATTATCTCATTCATTCTTTTGATCTCCTTAAAATTATCATAGATGTCATCCTCATTTTGGCCTACAGTAGTATTAGATGTAGGAGTTTGCACATTCTGCTACTGGAAAGGAACGGTGGCAGAAGATGTTGAGAAAATAGTTTGACCACCTGTTGGAGAAGAACTTGGTGAACCTCTGATTGTAATAACAGTTTGTTGATCTTTCTCACTGTTATGGTAAATTTCCATGTGGACTCTGGCTCTCTTCCTATATTTCATCTTGAACTCCTTGGTGGATGTATCAATATACATGTCAACTTGGTTATCCCTTGTCCTTTCTCTTCATGTTTCCTTCTCTGGTTCCTTTCCTTTGTCATCTTTTTCTCCTGCATCTTTCCTTTCATGTGGAGTTTGTTTTTGAATCCATGAAGTGGAAATGACCTACTCTTTTGCCTCCTGGAGTGTGTTGGTTGCCCATTCTTCTTGATTCGTGTACTGCTCTATCTCCAATCTATGGGTATGAATATATGGTGTGGATTTGTTCTCCAGCTTATTCTTAGAGATAATTCCCATTGGATCATCTGACCAAGTGAAGATATGAGTGAACTTCATCTCCTTCAATATTATATCTGCCTCCTCCCCTATTACTCTGCTATTGAAAATGAATGGACCAATATGTGATTTGATTCTAAATTGAGACTTTTTCTTTGCAGAGACAAAATTCACCTCATATGAATTTTTCATTTTTCTGATATATTCTAGTGCAAAGATTCTCATAGAGAGGTACTTGGGAAGCTTGTATGGGGCCAATTCACAGCCATAAACTTTGATCTCTGTGTAGTTTTGGTAGAAGCACTAGTCTACTGTTCTAATTTTATCTATCAACTGCATAACCTTCTTGACTTCCTCACTAACCCTTGGCTCTGTGGCACTGCTGAGTGCACTAATTTCTGGATGTATAAATAAGTATACAAATATTTTGTAGGATTAATTATTTTTCTCTTTCATAAAAAATGTAGTCCAGAAAACAACTGATTGTGGCTAGGAGTCATCATTTATTTTCATCATGTCAAACTGAAATCTGCTGGATTGAAAGTGGAAAAACATATACACCAACATAGAGGTGTATTTGAACACCTCTTATGTCTAAATTTTTAGGAACTGGTCATGAATACCATCAGCAAGAAACTAGGCATAATTGAACATGACTGTGGGAAAGAATAGACAAGAAACCAATCATGGCTTCATCTACCCACTGATCAGTGTGATACCCTAATAAATAAGATAAAACAGTAACAATGTGTTGGGTTATATCAGGAAAGATAGATGAAGGATAAGGTGGATTATTGGTAGGCATTGGGGCATTAGTGGCCATGAAAAACTCTAAGGTCTTAGCCCTGCTGGTAAAATCTAGCTTCTTGTATAACTCTCTAAGGGCCTCATAAGAAAAAGGAACGGTGTTCTCAACAATGGGGGATCCCATCATATTTTGGATAGATTGGGAAACAATAGAAAATAATACTTCTCCTGTTGGATTCACTATGGCTCTCTAATTGATGTAATAAAAAGACCGACACTTTCTGATAAACTTTGGAGATTTGTAGGTTTTAGGAAAGATATAAAAAGGGAATTTGGTCTCCCACAGGCCTATATCATTAACTTCCTCGAGGAATTTTTCTTCGAGCAACCAGTAGACATTGAATAAATCGAAGTCTGACTCTGTCTCATGGATTTTATAATCTTTGTCTGCCAGGGCTATGTGATCTAAGTCCACCTGAGGGTAGACCATAGGGTTGAAAGGATCCTGGTCTTTTTTAAGAGGAATGTTTTGTCTTCTGTAACTTATTTCTCATTTTCCAGTGAAGAATGTGATGGAAGAAGAAGGGAGCGGAGAAAGGAGAATTGTCACAGATCAACGCTGGGGAAGGAACAAAACAGAAAGGGGATCACAAACAGAATTGAATTTTTTTAAGAAGAACTATTATCCAAGTTGCAGAGAGCTAATAATTCTCCTTTGACAAACATTGGCTTCTCTTCAGCAGTGGTTGACTGGGATTTCTCTGCAAATCCAATACCTGAAATTTTGGAACAACATAATCAAGGTAAACCTTGCTCCCAGGAATGACTTCGAGCTTTAAACTGTGGTTGGGGGACCGTTGATTTGGCGTGGGTCTATTGGATAACAACCTGACCAATTATGGTGCAACAGGCTCTTAGCAGGATAATATGTGATAGGATGGAGTGGACAGGTGGTTGTGAACATGGCACAGTGTCATTTGCAATGGTCATTTGAACAAATAAAATCGCGGCGATTTTGTAAGCAGTAGAAAATGATTTTTGGAGGGGGGTGACAGTGGTGAATGGTATCAGAGGGGGGTGTGAATTACTCCTATAGTGACATGTTGTAGTCTCTGCGGTATTGGATACTACCCATTTCGGCCCCCCACCCCTCGTTGTTAAAGTTCAGAGGCTGGGCGGGGGGGGCGAAAGGCACTATGGATCGTCTGATGTGGAGTGATGTGCGGAGATGATGGATGGTGAGGGATATTTTGCATGGATGGGATGTGTGATGTGATGGTGAGGTCGGGGAATAAATGGATGGCTGGGGGTGGTTAGTATGAATCTTTTGTTGAAGGGTACGAAAAAATACCACTTTAGCTACGCATAACTTATAGCCCTAACATCAAATATGGATGCCAATATCTTCAGATCTGCAGTTAGTTGATCAAGACAAATGCTGCAAAAATCCAGATCTATGCATAAAAATACATTAAGCAGTAAAAATAAGGTTTTGCTCCATACATCCAATAGACAAGGCAAGAAAAATATTTTTGAAATAATTTTATATTAAGGGCACCTGGGAGGAAAACAAGAAAGGTGTTTCCAATTCTCCTCAATGGGATGGGTTCTTGAAAGTCCTCATCACTTCAGATCTAGAATTTCTCTCTCTTGTTGGTGTAGAAAACCCGGACAAACATAGAACTTAAAGGGAGCTCACAAAGTGAAACAATGAAAGATTTGACAATGATAATGGCTCGAAGTCAGACCAAGAGCATAGATCCAGAGTGATATAATAGGAAACAAAAGGTGACAAATGAATGGGAAAACCCTTCTATTTATAACAAAATATTAGGTCATTCTAGATCTTGGTGCATGATTAAAATAATATTAACCAAATCTAGATCCAGCTTTTATAGAATATTTTATTATATTTGTTGGAGGAAAAAGTATTTGACTTGGGTCAAATCCCTTTATTTGTAAATAATAAATAAATAAATGATTTATTTATTATTTTAAGGAAGTGGTTGAATGATAATTAAATAAATAATGATTTATTTAATTATTTATAAATGATTTAGTCATTTTTAACAAGGAATATTATTTAAATAAGATTTAAATAATTATTCCTAGAAAATAATAAGATAAATAAGGTTTTATCTAATTAATTTCCTTGTTTTAGGTTAAATATGACCGGGAATAATAATTAAATTATTGTTTAATTAATTATTCCATGAGGAAAATCAAACATAGATTTGTTTAATATTTTCTTTTGGGGTTTCCTGTTTATACCATAAACAACCTAATAAATGTGTTTTATTAAGTTATTTTACATAGTGAAATAAATTTTACTTAGGGTTAAATTGGTCTTACATGGTGTACTTGGGTCCATCTAATGATAATAGGTTAGATGACTAAAAAATGGTGTCACATGGGTAGTGTAGGACTTTAGGATAAAGGAAGAATATGAGTGTTCAGGGGGTTAGGAATAATGTGTAATTCACCTTTTTGGGAATAAAGATAAAATTAAGGCATAGGGTATGCCTTAATAAAATTTTTGAATATAACTTAATCCCAAAACTTTAGAACATAACCCTATTCCAACATTTAGAGCACAATCACTCTTTTCTTTAGATTTTATTCTTGTCCTATAGGAAATATGAAATTTGGATGTTGTACCTTGTAGGATAGACTTCATATTTTCCTTTCATTCTTTCACCTTAACATATCCACCTACCCAAACTACAAATCTAACATTTTTTCTTCTTTTTGCAGGGTCAATTTGGACTAGCAAACCCTGAATCATATTTTTTTTTTAAATCTATAACCTAACTTATATCTTTATTTCAACCACTGACTCAGTTTAAACGGTTGATCCAATTTCATTTTCTACCTATCTGCTAATATTCCAAGATTAAACAGTTTGGAAAATCTTATTTTCTATCCTATCAACAAAAATTGAAAATTGTACAATCATGATTAGACTGTATGATTGAACAAACCTATTTAATGAGTAGTGGCATTTTTATTTGCAAAAATTTCAGTATTATTTATTTTTTGGGGTTTTTTTCCTTTTTTATAACCTCTTTTTCTTTTCTTTTTCATATATTTTTTTATTGGAAATATTTTGAATATTGAAAAACTTTTCACTATGAAAATGAAAATAATATGAAATATCCAATCACCTTGAGATCCTGTGATTTATAGGATACTAACAGTGGCTCCAGCTGGGGATGGCACTTCTCCAAATGAAGTGTCAAGAACCAAAGACCAGTAGCCTTTAATGATCCATTTTCTGCAACATCTTCAACTGATTTATTTTTCTCTTTTTATGTTTGCTCATCAAACTAGGCTTAGGGCCTTCACTTATGGCTTCATCCTTGTCTAATGAATTATTGAAAACTGTAAGACTGTGATATTTACAATGATTAAAAATCAATGTGAATTTTTAAAATAAATAATATTTCAGCATCTTGCCATTGACTGGACCTCCAGTCAACTCTATACCATCCAAATATTTAAGAAAATAAGCGTTGTTTCCTTTGAAAGCATAAATGAGTATGGCCCTTGCCAAATATTATCAAACTTTCCATGTTTTCCTTTATCTTTTCTTCCAGAATCCCATTTCAGAACTTTGTCTCCTAAATTGAAATCATTAGCTTTTGTTCTCTTGTCAAATATTTTTTTGATATTCTCTTGGATTACTTGAGTTCGATTGTAAACTTCCTGTCTAGAAAACTACAATTGAATGGTATCATTGATCCTTCTTTGTATGTCATTTGTTTTATCTTGAATTTCTAGAATAATCTTCATAACTGGAACTCCTAAGGAAGAATGGAAAATTGCATCCATTCCATAAACCAATTGGTATGGAGACACGCCAATTGATTTCTTTGTAGTAAGCCTATCAACCCAAAGAGAATTGATCAACTTATTGTGCCATGATTTCTTATTATCCTCCAAAATATTTTTAATGATGTTCACCAAGCTTTTGTTTGAAGATTTAGCCAGTCCATTACCCCGAGGGTAATAGGTTGTTGAATTCCCCAATGTTATATGATACCTGTTACGGAAATCAACCATATTTTTGGACTTAAAGGCTGCAACATTATCTGTAATGATCTTTATAGGACAACCAAATCTAGAAAGGATACTAGTTTGTAGGAATTTTATTATGACAGAGTCAGTGGCATTTCTAGAAGGAGTGGCTTCTATCCATTTGGTGAAATAATTTGTGGCAGTGAGAATCCATTTATGTTGGGCAGAGGAAGGGGGATGAATTTCTCCAATGAAGTCAAATCCCCATTGTTGGAAAGGGCTCTCTACAGAAATAGGTTTCAAGGGTAAGTACAATAGCTTTCTCTTGCCTTCAAAGATTTGACATTTATGAAAAGAAGTGACCATCTTATCGATATCAGGAAAAAGGGTAGGCCAATAAAAACCAAATCTCATGATCTTGTCTGCAGTGGTTTTCCAATAGAGATGTCCACCATAGTCACCTTCATGGAACTCCTGCATAACTCTATCTACATCATCCTTTAGCAAACATTTAAGAAAAATACCTCCAATATATTTCCAATACAAAACATTCTCCAAAATGCAGAATTTAACAGCTTCAATTTTTAGAAATCTAGCCTTTGTTTTACATAAACCAGGAGGAGCATTATGATTTGACAGTACATACAAAATATCAGCATACCAGGGATAATTCAAGAATGCTTCATCAATTGATGGAGTCACCAATTCCTCTTGGTCATCCAAAGACTGTACCATGTTGATGTCTAGTGCACGAAAATTAGATTATGCCATCAATTTAGCTTATCCTCCGCCTTTAATCAACTTGGTAGGCTTGATTTCCAAATCATATTCTAAGATCACTGCAATCCATTTGCCTCTTTTTCCATCAGGACCATTTTTTTGTTAATATGTATTTGACAACTGCATTTGGAACATAAGCAATGATATGTGAATGTATAATGTAGACTCTAAAATCCTTTAATTCTTTAACCAAAGAAAAAGCCTATTTTTACATGATATTATATTTCAGTGATGCATCTCTTAATGCCTTACTGAAAAACGCTATTGGTTTCTCATGTCATTCACTATTTTTCTGCAATAAAGAAACAACAATAGTATGTTCATAAGAAAAAGAAAAAACCCTGAAATCTTTAGTAAAATCTGGGTTGATTAGGACTGGGGATTTTCTCAATTCTTACTTGACCAAATCAAAAGATTGTTTTGCTTCTATGGTCCATTTTATTTCTAAGTCTTTCTTGATCATATTGGTTATGTTCCTTAAACGTTCCGCTATGTTTGGTATAAATATCCTCAAAAAGTTGATTTTACCAATAAATGATTGAAGTTCCTTAAGATTTATAGGATGACTGATTTTTAGTTTTCCATCAATTCTGCTAGGGTCAATTCTGATTCCATCTTGAGAAATAATGTGACCTAATAGTTTTCCTTCTTCTAGTCCAAATAGTATCTTCTTAGGATTCAGGGAAATTCCAAATTTTCTACATTTTTCAAAAACTCTTCTCAAGTGTGCTAAGTGTTCTTCATCATTTTTAGAATAAACGGTGATATCATCCAGATAAATTACAATAAAGTGGCCTATTTCATCAACAAATGCAATGTCCATGGTCCTTTGAAAGGTAGCTCCAACATTCATTAATCCAAAGGGCATTTTCACATACATGAAAGTCCCCCAAGGAGTTGTAAAGGTTGTCTTATGTTGATCATGAGGGTGTACTAAAACTTGATTATAACTAGAAAAACCATCTAACAAATATATCCTACTGGAACCTACTACCCTTTGCAATATGTGATCCATTTTTGGTAAAGGGTAATTATCCTTACGAGATACTTTGTTAAGATTTATAAAGTCAATACAAAGTCTGATTTCACCTGTTTTCTTTCTAGTTGGCATAATATTAGGCACCCAATTGGAATATCTGAGTGATACTATGATTTTTTATTCATACATCTTCTTAATTTCTTTCTCAGCCAAAGCCATCAAAACAAGATTTATTCTCCACAATTTCAGTTTGAAAGGGTTTTGATCCTCTTTGATTGGAATATTATGTTGTATGATGCTTGTATCATAAGACTTTAAATCCTCATAGCTCCATGCAAACACATCAATTAATTCTTTCAACAGGGCTATATATCTTCTTTTTTTAATGATAGGCAGTGATTTTGATAGTTTGATGATTTTGGGGTTCTTTCAGTGTCTATATTACATTTTTCAATATTTGATCTAGTTGGTACCATTTTGGGTTTCTTGGCCAGATCATTAAAGTCAAATAATTCCTCTAAAGGGACCAGTCCTCTAGGCAGAGTATTTTCTTTGAGTTGGAGTATTTCGAATTCTTCTTTTTCTAGGTCTTTTTGATTTTCTGTGCTATGTACAGTTTTGTTGGCTGGAATATTTACATTAAAAACAATATTTTGTTTTTCTATATTATTTTGTACATCAACAAGACTATCTTCTTCACAATATAGGTCTATATTTCTATCTTCAAATTCATCTTTAGATTGTAGGAGACTTTCAATTTGTTTGGCACTACCAAAAACATGCTAGTACCTCATGTTATCTGGCACAAAAGGATGATGTTTGACCTCTATTGTGTACTATTTGTTTGGGTGAAGAAATTTACATGTATTTGCTAAAAAAGCTAGACCATTTGCTAGGACATTTTTATTTCTAGGAATTACAGCTAAATCATATTCATCAAATGTTCTCAAGAAATCAAGTACAACATTTCTATAAGCTCCTAATCTGGAATGCTTTGTTGCGTACTGTCCTTTTATTTGTTTTATGACCAACTCAGAATCACCATGTACAGAGATACTTTTTTCCCCTAACCTTTTCAACATCTGTAATCCTAGGAGTAGGGATTCATATTCTGCGATGTTATTTGTGCACTGAAAATTTAACATGTATGAATACCTTGTGCACTATTTTTTCCTACATTATACACCCAAATACCTACCCCTGAGCCAAATTTTCCACATGAGCCATCAAAGCCAATTTTTCAAAGAGGTTCATTTACATGATCTGGTTGTTCTGTTTCTATTTGATTGTCATCATTTTCTATATTGGAAACTTGTGAATCAATGTCTCCATCATTATATAGAATGAAAGAGTCAAGGTCAGTGTGAACAGAGTACATAGGGTAATTGTGTGGTTTTTCTTGACTACTTACCATGTAATTCATTAATGTTTCCCTATACAGTCTTCTTGATTGACCAAACATCAGTATTGTAGCATATGTCATGTCCATTTTCAGGGTCCCTTGTAGTTTTTCTCCCCATGAGAGAGATAAAATCATTCCATACTTGGGAGGAATTCTAGCTACAACTATATCCATTAAACACTTTGCAAGTATCTGAACTAGAGTGACACAAAGATCTTTGATAAGACCTAGACACCTAACTTTACTAGATTCAAAAGAATATAAATCTTTATAAGTTCTAGTGATTTCAAGGCCAAGCTTCTCCATGACAGCCTTTGGCATAAGGTTGTGTGATGCACCCGAATCCAACATGGCATTATGGAGAAACTTTTCATGAACATTTAAAATGACATAAAAGGGAGGAACACCTCCTTCCTGGGGTTTACCATCAACTTGTCGCCCAAACAAAATTTCAGGTTGAACATCACTTAAATTGACCGTATCAGTAACCTCCCCTATATTTAATACTTTTAGGACCTGATACCTATAGAAATTTTAGTTGATCATTTTAGTGAGAGGGATAGATATCTTCAATTTAACAATTTCACTCTCAATACTGAATGGTGTTTGAGTTTTTAGTAGATTTGACAAATCAGTTTTTTTAGCCACTACCTTCTGGGTAATTTTTGTTTCTTTTCTTGTACTAGGAATGTTTGTTTGAGCATTTCTGGTAGGAAAATATATTGTTTTCTTGGTACTATTTTCTGTGTTTTTCTTTTCTGAGCTATTTATATTTTTCTTTGTGTTTTAGGTTGTTTTATTAACCTCAAATTTAGATACTTTCTTAGTAGAATTTTCTAAATTCTTTTTATTAGAATTATGTAAGTTTTTCTTGCTACTTAAATTTTATTGTCTGTGAACCTCCATAATGGCATTCTCAAAACCTAGTTTTTAATCATTAGATTATTTGGATTCGAGCTCTATTTGGGTTAGTGAAAACAATTCTTGTTCTTCTTCAGTGAGAAAAATAAAATCATCTTCATTAATCCCCATCACATTAATCTGATTTTCCTCAACTTCCTCAATTATTTCTTCATCTTCATCAACATAGTTTTCTTGAAAAGGAGGCCTAATCTTCTAATCAGGAGCCATTTGGTCTCTTTGTATAACCTGAGGAGGATTTATTCTTGAGTTCTGATTTCTGTTTTGGGGAGTTGGTTGATTTTCTCTAGGTATAGCTCTTTCATTCAGACTAATTATCTCCATCATCCTCTCCATAGTTCTTACCAAATTTTCAATTTTAGCTTGAGATGTTGAGGCTACAAGTTCTTCTCTTATTGTAAGTTTCCTCTCAGTCCTCATCCTAGACCTTTTTGCTAATAAATTTTCTTCTACACTCACAACATCTCTTTGAATTTCCTCTAAATTTGATGAGTTTGTTTCCTTAAGTTGATAGGATTTTTCTGGGTCAAAACCATCTGGGAATTTAACCAGGACTAACCCTTGAGGTGGGTTCATATTATGATAAAATATGAAGTGGATTTTTCTTGATTTCCCATCTATTAATAAATGTTTGGTGGAAAGCAGGGAGATAATCAATGTTATTAGCAGTTAAATTGTTGAACCATTTTCTCACTTCACCTCCTAAACTCTGAGAAAACATCCTCAGTTTG
Source organism: Pinus albicaulis (assembly GCA_034641835.2). Taxonomy (NCBI): domain Eukaryota; kingdom Viridiplantae; phylum Streptophyta; class Pinopsida; order Pinales; family Pinaceae; genus Pinus; species Pinus albicaulis. The sequence continues at coordinate 21,258 of JAXQQM020065721.1, forward strand.
ACATTGTCTTCATCAATTTCTTGTAGGTCAAAATGATCATTCATTTTATCAATATGTTTTTGGGCAGTCATGGGACCAGTCCCATCAAATTATGGAATATTAGATTGGTAATCCTGGGGCATAGGAGATAAAGGTGATGGCAGTGCCAAAGGGGAATATCTGACATCCATTATTGGTGGAGGTGGCAGAGGGAGGTGAACAGTGGATGAAGTTGGATGGGTAGAGGTAGTGGGAGAATATTCTTGTGTAACGATTTGAGTGTGGGGATGAGCAAAAGTAGTGGTAGGGATTATTTCGGCAGTAGGACTAAGTGACCTAAGATGGACTGTTTGAGACGTAAATGAAAAGTTGCTATGGTTAAGTCAAAAAACTCTACAGATTGCTGGAGGTAGCCATCATCAACTGTGGAAGTAAACTCAGTCACTAGATCTTGGAGAGTATCAAAATCTTCGAGAAGTTGGATATCAGACTGAAGTTGGGAGTAGGCTTCCCTCACTAGACCTTGATGCAGGATGGATGGATCAAAAACTGTATGATCAGTCCAATTCTCAAATTTGGTTCTGAATAGACCTTGTTCAAAATGCAAGTCAAATTGAATGCCTTGCAAATTGAGAAAGCTTTCAGGTAGGGAGTTAGATCTGTGGAGAACTCTACTACTAGTTTGACTTTCAGTTCTAGGAGTTTTTCTCAAGATCTTATCAGGATTATCTACAATAGGGGGAGGATTTTGATTTGGATGCAATCTAGTGGATATTCTTTTGGGAGCCAGAATTTAAACTAGAATCATAGACAAACTGATAATTGAAAACTAAAAGAAACCAATCTTAAAAGAAAATTGTATCATACATTGCTTTTAACTGGGTTTTCTGATTTCAAATGAAAAGAGTTTTTTTTTGTTTTCCCAGTTTATTTCCCCAGTATGGTCCCCACTATGTTATCGCTCTATAATTTATAATATTGGCAAGACTAAATTATAAATAACAACATAAAACCACTTTGGATTCTAAGATCTAGTGCTCCTAGACTCAGAGAGGGATCTCTTTATAAGATTTAGATTTGTTTTAAGTTTTTTGATATTATGATAGTTAAATGGAATGTGAGAGTTGTTTTCGATTGATTGTTTTTTGCTGGATTTAAAGGATTTATTTAAATCGTTTACATTGGGCTATGGAGTCAACACAGGCTGGGTGTATGCATAAATTTTCCAAAGCTCAAGAAAGTCAAGCTAGTTGTATATACTAGTGTTTTATAATAGAGTGAAAATTATGAAATGGAGAAAAGTCATTTCAGTAGTGATTTGAAAGCAATTAACTATTCTTAAACCAGAAATTAGAAGAAAAAATTTAAATTGTAAACTCAGCCAGAATTAAAGTGCTTTGTAAAGCAAATCTTAAACTTCAGATTTCTTTTTTACAATTAAGAAATGATACATTGAAAGAAAAATAGTGGAAACATTAAACATAGCAAAGAAAGTACATCACAAGGAAAACACAACGCATGAATTTTCAAAATGGTCTTGTTATTGATGCTCTAGCTCCAAAATTACAAATACTCCAATGAAAAACACTTACAATCTAGGGTCCAACCCCTAATATTGATTAAAAATGTTATATTTAAACTACTTCCTACTGTTTTCTGTATCAGAAGAGGAAATATGCTCATTTATTACAATAGTGACTGATTATTGACATTTGTGACCATTGCATGGACATGTTGTGATGGTTTTTGACAGGTGGCTAAAGTCTCCATAAAGTTGTTACTGAGCGTTGTAGTGATTTGTTGCGTTGTAAAATTTGATGCTATTGTGCTGTATTGAAACACTTGTCTACTGATTTGGATAATTAGCTAAGCGGGTTGTTCTGTCATCATGCAGAACTTTCATTATTCCTGCAAGTCACACAATTTCTCCCAATCCTCTGGATTCAGAATCTTGATCCTGATTAATATTATATATATCTCATCAGTCTCGGTGTACTTCATAAATGTTGGCTTCACCTGAAAGATGTGCTTGATTTCATGCTGTATGAAGATGCCATTACTAAGAACTTCATAGAAAGCCCTCTCTATCATTGTGTTCTTCATATTAGCATGTTTGGATGCATACTTTGAGATATCAGTGAGCTTCTTTACATAATTTGGCTTTGCCATAAATTTTTCATTAATAACAAACAATGAAGGCAATCCTTTCTTGTTCAGAGGTTCAATCTTGTTGAAGAACCTGCTTACTCCAATCTGAAGTTGATTACACTTTTCTTCAACCTGTGCAACTAAATTCTTCTTATTCAACACTTTTTTAACTTCAAGTATAGTTGTTGTCATGTCTTCTACTCTAAGGGGTTCCAATTTGTAACTTCTTTTGGAATTGAGAAATTTAATAATGTTATTAACAGTTGCAGGCTTATAACCAAGTTCTTAATTTGATTTTCCTATTGCAACACTTACTAGATGAATCAAATCCCTGTGCTAAAAAATTATCTGAATTGATGTCCATATCTCATTCATGGAGTCAACTATATTTAGCCAGATGATTTCTTTGACTCTTCCTACCATGTTCCCAATTGAAGACTCCTGGAGAGACTTCTGCAATATTTCTGTCAACTTCTTACTGATTAGTAACTTTGTAGCATGGCTTGAATCTTTCCTTTTTATCTTATCTTGTAGGTCACTGACTTGATCTTGCAACTTTTTAACTTTTGCTATCTGTAAGGACATGTTTTCCATAGCTTTAGCCAATTGCTCAGTGCCTTCTCCTGGTGTATCTATATTTGTAGAAGTTTATAAATGAATGACAGCAAGAGGGACTGCTTGTAATGGAATCATGGCCTTGGCTACTTCTTTTGTTGCTTCCTTCACTACATATATCACTTATTTTTGTCTCTCTTTTACCATTTTTTGCGTCTCATTCTCCATTTTATTAATATGCTCAACTTGCTCAATGATCGGTTGCATCATTTCTGCCTTCTGTGTCTCATTTTCCTCTATCTCCTTTGTTAGATGATCTTCTGTTGCTGGCATATTGAGCTGCCTCCTCAAAGCATTTATATCTGCATTATTCTTCTTTCAAGTGCTTCTACCACTGATAGGTTTGATGGGTTGTACCCAATTTTCATCACTAAATCCTATAGGGATTTAATCCTTGTGTCTTTGGAAATTGAGGAAATATTTTCCATCTTCATATGTGACTGTGTGTTGGATAATGTAGCCTGCAACTTTGAGAGACTCATGGTTGTACTGGTTAATGTAGAGGAGATCATTTCTCCTGTCAGCTTATGGATTTCCATTTGGTCTATTAGATGAATATGCTTTACATCAAACTCAAGAGAAGTATTTTTTTAATCTGCTACAGTTTTGGGTTGAGGAATTTGTGCTTCTAAGAAGGCCATATTCATTCTTCCCTTCTCAGAGTCAAAGGATGATAGAAGCCTGCTGTGGGAACTACTCGTTTGTTTCCAAAACACTTTGTAGGTATCTGAAATAGAGTGACACAAAGATATTTGATAAGACCTAGACACCTAACTTTACTAGATTCAAAAGAGTATAAATATTTATAAGGTCTAGTGATTTCAAGGCCAAGCTTCTCCATGACAGCCTTTGGCATAAGGTTGTGTGATGCACCCCAATCCAACATGGCATTATGGAGAAACTTGTCATGAACATTTAAAATGACATAAAAGGGAGGAACACCTCCTTCCTGGGGTTTACCATCAACTTGTGGCCCAAACAAAAGTTCAGGTTGATCATCACTTAAATTGACCGTATCAGTAACCTCCCCTATATTTAATACTTTTAGGACATGATACCTATAGAAATTTTTGTTGATAATTTTAGTGAGAGGGATAGATATATTCAATTTAGAAATTTCACTCTAAATACTGAATGGTGTTTGAGTTTTTAGCAGATTTGACAAATCAGTTCTTTCAGCCATTACCTTCTGGGTAATTTTTGTTTCTTTTCTTGTACTAGGAATGTTTGTTTGAGCATTTCTGGTAGGAAAATATATTGTTTTCTTGGTACTATTTTTTGTGTTTTTATTTTTTGAGTTATTTCCATTTTTCATTGTGTTTCAGGTTGTTTTATTAACCTCAAATTCAGATACTTTCTTGGTAGAATTTTCTGAATTCTTTTTATTATAATTATGTAAGTTTTTCTTGCTACTTAAATTGTATTGTCTGTGAACCTCCATAATGGCATTCTCAAAACCTAGTTTGTAATCATCAGTTTCTTTGGATTCGAGCTCTGTTTGGTTTAGTGAAAACAATTCTTGTTCTTCTTCAGTGAGAAAAATAAAATCATCTTCATTAATCCCCATTAAATTAATCTGATTTTCCTCAACTTCCTCAACTATTCCTTCATCTTCATCAACATAGTTTTCTGGAAAAGGAGGCCTAATATTCTGATCAAGAGCTCTTTGGTCTCTTTATATAACCTGACGAGGATTTCTTCTTGGGTTTTGATTTCTGTTTTTGGGAGCTGGTTTATTTTCTCTTGGTATAGCTCTTTCATTCAGAATAATTCTCTCCATCATCCTCTCCATAGTTCTTACCAAATTTTCAATTTTAGCTTGAAATGCTAAGGCTACAAGTTCTTCTCTTATTGTAACTTTCCTCTTAGTCCTCATCCTAGACCTTTTTGCTAATAAATTTTCTTCTACACTCACAACATCTCTTTGAATTTCCTCTAAATTTGATGAGTCTATTTCCTTAAGCTGATAGGCTGTGTCTGGGTCAAAATCATCTGGGAATTTAACCAGGACTAACCCTTGAGGTGGGTTCATGTAGGAAGGGAGTGCGTTGTATATGCTATTAAATCTAGTGCAGTAGTCTGGTACACTTTCTCTTGGAGGGATATTAGTACTTTCATATTATGATAAAATATGAAGTGGTTTTTTCTTGATTTCCCATCTAGTAATAAATTTTTGGTGGAAAGAAGGGAGATGATGAATGCTATTAGAATTTAAACCGTTGAACCATTTTCTGACTTCACCTCCTAAACTTTGAGAAAACATCCTCAATTTGACACTATCTTCATCAATTTATTGTAGGTCAAAACAAACATTCATTTTATCAATATTTTGTTGGGCAGTCACAGGACCAGTCCCATCAAATTATGGAATCTTAGATTGGTAATCTTGGGGCATAGGAGGTAAAGGTGTTGGTAGCACCAAAGGAGAATATCCGGCATCCATTATTGGTGGAGGTGGCAAAGGGAGGTGAAAATGGATGAAGTTGGATGGGTAGAGGTAGTGGGAGAAGATGCTTGTGTAACGATTTGAGTGTGGGGATGAGAAAAAGTAGTGGTAGGGATTATGGAGGCAGTAGGACTAAGTGACCTAAGATGGACTATTTGAGATGTAATTGAAAAGATGCTATGGTTAAGTCAGATAACTCTACAGATTGCTGGAGGTAGCCATCATCAACAGTGGAAATAAACTCAGTCAACAGATCTTGGAGAGTATCAAAATCCTGGAGAAGCTGGATATCATACTGAAGTTGGTAGTAGGCTCCCCTCACTAGACCTTGATGTAGGATGGATGGATCAAACACTGTATGATCAGTCTGATTCTCAGATTTGGTTCTGAATAGACCTTGTTCAAAATGCAAGTCAAATTGAATGCCTTGCAAAGTGACAAAGCTTTCATGTAGGGAGTTAGATCTGTGGAGAACTCTACTACTAGTTTGACTTTCAGTTCTGGGAGTTTTTCTCAAGATCTTCTCAGGATTATCTACAATAGGGGAAGGATTTGGATTTGGATGCAATCTAGTGGATATTCTTTTGGGAGCTAGAATTTAAACTAGAATCATAGACAAATTGATAATTGATAACTGAAAGAAACCAATCTTAAAAGAAAATTGTATCATACATTGCTTTTAACTGGGTTTTCTGAATTCAAATTAAAAGAGTTTTTTTTTTTTCCCAGTTTATTTCCCCAATATGGTCCCAACTATGTTATCGCTTTATAATTTATAATATTGGCAAGACTAAATTATAAATAACAACATCAAACCACTTTGGAGTCTAAGATCTAGTGCTCCTAGACTCAGAGAGGGATCTCTCTATAAGATTTAGATTTGTTTTAAGTTTTTTGATATTATGATAGTTAAATGGAATGTGAGAGTTGTTTTTGATTGATTGTTTTTTGCTAGATTTAAGGGATTTATTTAAATCGTTTCCATTGGGCTATGAAGTCGACACAGGCTGGGTGTATGCATAAATTTTCCAAAGCATAAGCAAGTCAAGCTAGTTGTATATACTGGTGTTTTATAATAGAGTGAAAATTATGAAATGGAGAAAAGAGATTTCAGTAGTGGTTTAAAAGCAGTTAAGTATTCTTAAACCAAACATCAGAAGAAAACATTTAAATTGTAAACTCAACCAGAATTAAGGTGATTTGTAAAGCAAATCTTAACCTTCAGATTTATTTTTTACAATTAAGAAATGATACATTGAAAGAAAAACAATGGAAACATTAAATATAGTAAATAAAGTACATCACGAGGAAAAACACATGAATTTTCAAAATGGTCTTTTTATTGATGCTCCAGCTCCAAAATTACAAATACTCCAATGAAAGATGCTTACAATCTCGGGTCAAACCCCTAATACTGAGTAAAAATGTTATATTTAAACTACTTCCTACTGATTGTCGTATCAGAAGAGGAAATATGCTCATTTACTAAAATAGTAAATGATTATTGACATTTGTGACCACTGCATGGACATGTTGTGACGGTTTTTGATAGGTGGCTAAAGTCTCCATAAGGATGTTACTTAGCGTTGTAGTGATTTGTTGCGTTGTAAAATTTGATGCTATTATGCTATATTGATACACTGGGTCTACTGATTTGGATAATTAGCTAAGTGGGTTGTTCTGTCATCATGCAGAACTTTCGTTATTCCTGCAAGTCACACAATTTCTCCCAATCCTCTGGACTCGGAATCTTGATCCTGATTAATATTCTATATATCTCATTAGTCTCTGTGTACTTCATAAATGTTGGATTGACCTGAAAGATGTGCTTGATTTCGTGCTGTATGAAGATGCCATTACTGAAAACTTCATAGAAAGCCCTCCCTGTCATTGTGTTCTTCATATTAGCATGTTTGGATGCATCCTTTGAGATATCAGTGAGCTTCTTTACATAATTTGGCTTTGCCATAAATTTATCATTAATCACAAACAATGAAGGCAATCCTTTCTTGTTCAGAGGTTCAATCTTGTTGAAGAACCTACTTACTCCAATCTGAAGTTGATTAAACTTTTCTTCAACCTGTGAAACTAAATTCTTCTTATTCAACACTTTTTTAACTTCAAGTATAGTTGTTGTCCTATCTTCTACTCTAAGGAGTTCCAATTTGTAACTTCTTTTGGAATTGACAAATTTAATAATGCTATTAGCAGTTGTAGGCTTATCACCAAGTTATTAATTTTCTTTTCCTATTGCAACACTTACCAGATGAATCAAATCCCTCTGCTAAAAAATTATCTGAATTGATGTCCATATCTCATTCATGGAGTCAACTATATTTAGCCAAATGATTTATTTGACTCTTCCTACCATGTCCCCAATTGAAGACTCCTGGAGAGACTTCTATAATCTTTCTATCAACTTCTTACTGATTTGTAACTTTGTAGCATGGGTTGAATCTTTCCTTTTTATCTTATCTTGTAGGTCACTGACTTGATCTTGCAACTTTTTAACTTCTGCTGTCTGTAAGGACATGTTTTCCATATCTTTAGCCAATTTCTCAGTGCCTTCTCGTGGTGTATCTGTAGTTGTAGAAGTTTCTAAATGAATGTCAACAAGAGGGACTGCTTGTAATGGAATCATGTCCTTGGATACTTCTTTTGTTGCTTCCTTCACTACATATCTCACTTATTTTTGTCTCTCTTTTACCATTTTTTCTGATTCATTCTCCATTTTATTAATATTCTCAACTTTTTCAATGATCAGTTGCATCATTTCTGCCTTCTGTGTCTCATTTGCCTCTATCTCCTTTGTTAGATGATCTTCTATTACTGGCATCTTGAGCTGCCTCCTCAAAGCATTTATATCTGCATTATTCTTCTTTCAAGTGCTTCTACCACTGATAGGTTTGATGGGTTGTACCCAATTTGCATCACTAAATCCTACAGGGATTTAATCCTTGTGTCTTGGGCAATTGAGGAAATATTTTCCATCTTCAGCTGTGACTACGTGTTGGATAATGTAACCTGCAACTTTGAGAGACTCATGGTTTTACTGGTTAATGTGGAGGAGAACATTTCTCCTGTGAGCTTATGGATTTCCATTTGGTCTATTGGATGAATATTATTTACATCAAACTCAAGAGAAGTATTTTTTTAATCTGCTACAGTTTTGGGTTGAGGAATTTGTTCTTCTAAGAAGGCCATATTCATTCTTCCCTTCTCAGAGTCAAAGGATGATAGAAGCCTGCTGTGGGAACTACTCATTTGTTTCCAAAACTGATTATAAGTGTTGGTTTTAAGTATCTCATTATTTCTTTCGATCTCTTTAAAATTATCATAGATATCATCCTCCTTTTCACCCCAGTAGTATTAAATGTACGAGTCTGCATATTCTGTTGTTGGAGAGGAACGGTGGTAGAAGATGTTGAGAAAATAGTTTGACTACTTGTTGGAGAAGAACTTGGTGAATCTCTAATTATAATAACAACTTGTTGATCTTTCTCACTGCTCTGGTCAATGTCCATGTGGAATCTGGCTCTCTTCCTGTATTCCATCTTGAACTCCTTGGTGGATCTATCAATATACATGTCAGTTTGGTTATCACTGGTCCTTTTGCTTCCTGCTTCCTTCTCTGGTTCCTTTCCTTTGTCATTGATGCTGGGTAAAACCCATAGTCCCCTAATTTTGAACTTTCTATGCACATAAAATCAATTTCAAATTCATTCTCCAATTAAAGCTCAAGGCCTGGGAAATTCACAATAAACTGTTTGTTGGACTGGCAATTTAAATGGATAGTGTGGAAGCACTTTTATAAATCATTGCACTATGATTTATAAGGCTAATATATATGAGCGGAACTTTACTTTTCAATAAACCATAAGAACCAACCTTATGAAATTTCGACTCAATTATTCAAATTTCACTTTAAATTGAATCTTGGTCTTCACCCTTACCTTATGGCGTTCGAATGGAATTTTTCCTAAAGCCAATTATATAATATCGCCCCCCTACACACACACTTATATCTATATGTGGCTATGCTTTCCATTTTTGCATTTCATAACTTTCATAAAAGGGTTAACCTTTCCATAGTTCGAATCCAATTAAATGGAAATCTTCACCATACTTAACTAACCACACACCAACATATAATAAGGTCAGCCCACGCTAACATTCAATGACACCATTCAAATTTATAACCCTAGAGTTCATATAATGCTCGGGCCATATAAAATAAATAAACATATGTTAATTTAAATAACACTGACCATACCTTTGTTAAACCTACGCGCCCATCCAATGGTTGTGGTTTTATCATGCTACGACTCACTCATACAACAACATTCGTGCGATCAACCTGCACGGGGTTAATCTTCCAATTCACGCGGTGAAAATTGGTCCCGACAGTTAAACTGCCCCTCTCATCCGATGGTCTCAACCTTATCGCTTCAAATCTAATGATCCAACGGACACAAACACATATCGCGCAACCAAAACAACATGAGGGTTAATCCTTAGAAATTACGCGATGTAAACAGTATTTCAATACCACTCTTCGCCACGTGTCAGGAAGAAAGGGATATCGCGTTCAAAAAGGTGAAACATCTTACCACCCTTAATCGCACGTGATACTGCTGGTTTCTCACACGTTGGGTTCACTGTTCACGGTTCTTTTGGTTCCGCTTTTCTCCCTCGCTCAAGGTTCTGCTTCCCTCAAAATTCACATTCAAATTTAATACAATCTCACATCAACGCAATCTCACACAAATATCGACTCAAGCAACATAGGTTTCCTTCCATGTAAGTTTTCTTTCATGCAGAGGTTAAGTCACTATATAATGGCTCATATACAAGATTGAGCCGTCAATCTTGTCTACCCCGCCTTGATGGCCGTGAAGCGACTTCACGGGTATCACTCAGCAACCAAGGCTTCTATCTCGACCACAATCTTCCAAAATATATAGAGGCTCAATGCAGGATTAATTATATTCAACAATTAGTTACCGGTATCGGTTGCATTATTAATAAAACTCATCGCTACGCAGATTTACCATATTCAGTTCATGAATGAGGGGTGTGGGTCAAATGCACCCAACTTAAGACAAATACACATATTCCCCTCACCCTTCCTACTATTCATAACTCCACAAATTCTGCATCGGTTTACTTTATTGCAATAAAAAGCAGGACTCCATCTATAACCTTGACACAGAATCTTCTTTCATACATAATTCACGGAGACCCAAGGCATTCTTCACACAGAGTAAATCAACCAATACACAGGTAATGCTGAAACAATTTCTTTCATTTATACAGTGAAATTACTTACAACTTCTAGTAGGCCAGATTTTCGATTGAATGGCCCTTCTGCGACCCCTACTCTCACTCTCCGGCTCCCTAGCTCTATAAAGCTCTATGCAGGTCTGCAGGACTACTTTCGAATGCCATTGAGGCTTATTTTTACACAAAAACTACCAATGAATCAATTTAGATTCTTCAATGACTCAACAACTCTTGGAATTCTCAACTTAGCCTAAATTTAGCCTAACTCCTAGATAAACTGAAACTGACTATCTCTTCATATGCCCACTAACCATTCGAGGGAAGTTACAATTCTCTCAACATTTAACTAAAATCACTCAAATATGAATAACTACATATGAAATCAAAAACATGAGACCCGCCTTATGTTTATTTATATAAAAATATTGTCTTGAGCCTAATGCCCCTGCATCAGACTCCCCAGGTTAAAATGATTCATGATCTCCTGCTCGTGTGCTTTCATCCTTGTCTTCCTGGATCCCACACTTTGTTCTGCAACTAGTCATATCTTGCAATGTTCTTCTTTTGTATTCTCTAGGCTTCCGTAGTTTATGCTGCATCCTTCCATTTTCTATGCCTTCATAGTCTGTGACTATCTTCTTCTTGTGGCTGTTGTTTCTCTATTTTCTTAATGTTGTCTTCTTCTGAGACACTTGCACCATTAGCTTCCTTATAAATTCAATTTCTTTGTCTAATCTGTCTACTGACTGCTGGATACTGCTCCATCCTGATTGCTGAATTTCTACTTCTGTTTCTACTTGCTGAAATCTTTCTTTCACTTGCTGAGATTTTGATTGCTTAGTACTTAATGCCACTTGCTGACCTCTTGCTTTAGCTGTATCTGTAGCTCTTCTTACTGCCATTATTACTGCCACCCAATGATCCATACCCTCTTGTCTTCCGCTATAGAAAAATTCTTCTTGATTGTCAAATGTGAAAATTTCTTCTCTCTCTAACTTCAACAATTCTTCATACTGGTATTTAAATTGCCAGTCACTTTCATCATCTCTTTTCTTCTCTTGGACCAAACATATTTTAGTCCTTCCATCAGTACCTGCAATCATTAAACAAACATCAAAGTTACAAAATCTTGGTGTCTCTTCCTCTTCTTCTGGCAACACTTCAATCTGATGCTTTAACATTTCCTACAACAACACTTCAATCTGTTGCTCTACCAATTCATTCTCTTCTCCAAATGTTTTTAGCAAACATCTCAGCCATCTCTCTTTTATAACCATGTCATCAACATGTTGCAGACTTGTTTCAGCATGTTCTTCTTCTTCTTCCTTGACAATCTTCAGAAATTGTCTTCTATCTTCTTGATTGATTCTGCCAATCAAATCAAGTTCTTCAAGTGCTGCATTTTCATCTTCTATCAAAGTAAAACTATGATTCTCTATTGTTGTAGTAGCCCCAAAATTCTGACTTCCAGTCTTCTCTTGGTCCATTAGACAAGCCAACTCTTCCTTGTCATCTGTAGAAATGACAAGTTCCTTTACAGGAGACACGACTGTCTCACCTTCCTTTAGCTACTCATCTTCATTCAAGACAACTCCAAGCAATGGATTGTCTTCTGCAGTCCATGTCAACACATCCAAATTATTAGTTTCAAAACCACAAGACCCAATGGTCTCAATTTATGTTCCAATCACCAATTCCTCCCTCTGCAGTTCTAAGTCTTTTCTGAGACTCAGAAAATCTTCACTGTGTTCATTCTTCTGTGTATTTACATTCTACAATCCCCAATTCTGAAATTGAGGTTCCCTCTTTTGCATATAATCCTGTAGATTTAAAAACTTAATTTCCTCATTCCATGGATTAAACATTTCCACAAATTTTCCTCCTCTTCAATTGACTGCACAATGGTGTCAACTTCCCTTCAACATCAACATAATATGCTTTCACAAAACAATTGTCAAAACAGAATTCATAAGGCCTCAGTGCCTTTTCTTCCTCTACCAGCATTTCAATATGTTTTCCTAAATTTCTTTCCTTCTCTATCAGCACATCAGTATGCTGATTCCAATCCTTGAGACTGTCAGTTAGTCTCTCCTCTGCATCATCCTCTTCAAGGATGTCTCTCTGCTCTAATTCATAAAAATGAACATCTTCATCCTCAGTCATCTCTTCCCTTACAATCTGAACACCTTCTCTTTGTGTTTCTGTCCTCTGCCCATGCCACAATCTTGGCATCTCATCCGAGGAAACATTTTCACAATCTTCACAAGTCAAGTTTCCTGTTGTCACTATCTCTTCAGCCTTCATCAGAATAGAATTCTGATCTTCCATCTCTGCAATAACTTCAGTTATCTGTCCATCATCTTTCATTTGGCCATTTAATAAAATAAATTTGTCGTTATCAGCATTAAAGACAAATTTATCATCATCAAACACAACTTCATTTAAATAATCTCTTTCATAAAACAAGGAATTTATGAATTCCTTCTGTCGCTGCAATTCAATCTAATCTTCATCCGAAAGATAATCATCATATCTTTCTTGGCAACAGTCAGCTTCATTTACCACAGTTTCATCATATGAACTGTCTTCTCCAATACCTACATTCACACACAACTTGTCAGTTGAAAAACCACAAGACCCCATGGTCTCATTTGATGATTTGATCATTAAATCTCCTTGCTGTTCCAAGCCCTCCATACATTTTAGAGATTCTTCATGTTAGGTCCCTATATCATTAGTATAGTCCCTTATTATTGTTAGTGTAACCCCCTTATTGTTATTATTGTACCCTTGTAACCCTCATTTTGTTATTATTGTGCCCTTAAATTATTATTGTTAGGTCGGCTAGGATTACATTGTGGCCCACTAGGATTACATTATGGCCCCATGGACTCCTATATATAGAAAGGAGGTTTTGTAAATTGTAGCATCCAAGAATTGTGCATTTATGTAATGTATTGGAGGTTTCTCCCTCAAAGTGGCTTATTTCTAAGGTGTTTATATCTCCTTTCTTCTATTTTTGAAGCTGGTTACACAACATTTGGTATTAGAGGTTTGGATTCTAGGGTTTCGCTGCTCCAAACAGGTCATCGTGGCATTTTCGCTATAAATTTTTTTCTACAAAGTTTCAGAAGCTGAAATGTTTAGGGTGGGAAGCTGAAGCCTGAGGAATATTTTCTAAAAATTTCAGAGCTTGGTTCGCAATATTTTCGGAGATATGATCTATGGACGTTAGGTCTTTTTTCAGGCTACTAAATAGGTCATCGTGGCATTTGTGCTATAACTTTGTTTCTACGAAGGTTCAGAATCTGAAATTTGTATGGTGCGAAGCTGAAATCCTAAGGAAATTCGTCAAAAAATTTCAGATCTTGGTTCGAAATATTTTTGGAGATATGATCTCTGGAAAGTAGCGCTTTTTCAGGCTCCTGAATTTCATCTCAAAGAGGTGATCGTGGAAAGATTTCAATAACTCTCTCTCTGGGCATCGGATTGGAGTGCCGTAAAAATTGTTCGCAAGTACACAGACTTTAGTTTCTTTTCTATCAATTTTAGAGACAAATGACAAAACAGTGACACGTGGCAAGTCGTACAAGTTCACTCTACTGAACCAGTCCATAATTAGGTCATTGTGGGAGATTGGACACAACTTTGTCTTGGAGAATCCAAATCAGGTCAGACCTGTGGCATTCAAAAGAGAATTCAGAGGGCTACTTCAGTTCTGAATTTTAGATATAGAAGATCTGAAATCACAGAGATAATACAATTTCAATATCGAGCTCCTCAAAAGCAAGTAAAAGGTGTGTATTTTTTTTTCCGAATTTCATAAGTCTTGTTTGAAGAATCATGTTGAATTGATTGCAAGGGCATATTGTAGAATAGATATCAGTATTGGATTATAAAATGGCCCCAAAAAATAATTCAACACCCATTAAGCCTTTGGAAAGCTCTACTATGACTCATGAAGATGAAGAATTGCAACATGATCTATCAAAATTACAAGAGCAAGTGCAACAAATTTCACTCTCGCAAAGAGCAACAAAAAATGAAATGGAAGTTTTGAAGAAAGGTGTGGAAGCTAAGATGGATGGCATGCAAGCTAAGATGGATGGCGTGGAAGCTAAGATGGATGGCATGGAGGCTGGCATGGAATCTAAGATGGATGACATGGAAGCTAAGATCGATGAGAAAATGGAAAACATGAAGAATTTTCTAAAAGTAGACATGGAAGGTTTGACAAAGTTGATACAAGAAAGGTTTCCCAATGGTGAAAAGATAGTAGAAGAACCTCATGATGAGAACAAAATAAATGTTAATTGTGATTTCATAAACTCTAATGTTGGCGGGAAGAACCACCATATTCCAAAGATGGATATGAGGAAGTTTGATGGAAAGGATCCTGTAACATGGATACTACAGATGGAGCAATATTTTGATCTCCATAACGTGCAAAACACACAAAAGGTACGCATTGTAACTTTACATTTAGAACAAAATACATTTGTATGGTATCGATGGCTTTGCTCCTGTAAAAAAATGGTCACTTGGTCAATTTTTACGGAGGAAATGATAGCACATTATGAGGATACAAAGAGAAACACCTTCTTTAGCCAATCGATAAATCTCAAACAAAAGGGTTTAGTGGGGCAGCACAGTGAGGACTTCCAAAAATTGAATATAAGGGTAATT
Organism: Pinus albicaulis; assembly: GCA_034641835.2. Lineage (NCBI taxonomy): Eukaryota > Viridiplantae > Streptophyta > Pinopsida > Pinales > Pinaceae > Pinus > Pinus albicaulis. The sequence goes on from JAXQQM020065721.1 coordinate 36,415, forward strand.
GATATTCCAGAGGAACACATGATTGATCTCTTCATAGGTACTCTAAAGGATAACATCCAACATGAAGTTCATGTTTTGGAACCTGATTCATTGGAGAAGGCATTCAGGTTGGCAAGAAACGTTGAATGTAAAATTATGGCGACAAGGAAGCCTACCACTCAATTCTATAAAGAAGGAAGTGTTGCTACACCTAGATTTCCACAACCAACAACGTTGACACCACAACAATTGGAAGAAAAAAGAGAAAAAGGGCTTTGCTACAGTTGTGATAGCAAATACACTAAAGGTCATAAGTGTGCTGAAAAGAAATTATTTTACATAGATTGTGAAGAAGAAGAAGAAAATGAACAAGAAGAGGATATACACCAGGAACCAACCATAGAAGAGGAAGAAATGAATCCGACCATATCATGTAATGCACTGGCAGGAATTACCACTCCTCAAACTCTCAAGATAGCAGGACAGATCAAGAAGAAAAAGGTAATAGTGTTGATTGATTTAGGTAGCACCCATAATTTTATTCATTGTAAGGTAGCCAAGGAATTAAATTGTTTCTTATACCCAGCACCAGAATGCCAAGTGATGGTTGCAAATGGAGGAACTATAAATTTCTCTGGGAAATGCCATAATATCAAGCTAACCATGGGGGAATATGTATTGACTAGTCCAGTGCTTTCCATTCCTATGGGAGGTGCTGATGTTGTACTAGGAGTACAATGGTTACAATCTTTGGCGACGATAGCTTTTATTTTTCAAGAACTTTTCTTGAATTTTTTTTCAGAAGGAAAGGAAGTTGAATTATGGGGTATTGAAAGGAATCCAGGAAGGATAATAAGCTCTAATTTCATGACAAATCTTCTAAATAAAGAACAACGAGGCGTAATTTCACAATTATGCTCTCTAGAAGTTTCGACATCAAAATCATCTATTTCTGCAGATCTCCAACAAGTCTTGGACAATCATTCCAAGGTGTTAGAAACTCCCAAAGGACTCCCACCTATTCGTGATCATGATCATGCTATTCATTTGATTCCAGGAAGTGTTCCTCCAAACATTAGGCCTTATAGATATCCTTACTTCCAAAAGAGCGAAATTGAACGTATGATTGCAAAAATGTTAGAGGCGGGTATAATTCAACCTAGTCAAAGTTGTTTCTCTGCTCCTGTAGTATTGGTACACAAGAAGTATGGATCATGGCGAATGTGTCCGGATTATAGGGAGCTCAATAAGCTCACCATTAAAGACAAATTTCCCATTCCTGTGATTGATGAATTATTGGATGAATTACATGGAGCAATTTATTTTACCAAGTTGGATCTTCGTTCAGGATATCATCAAATTAGAATGAAGACTGAAGATATTCCAAAAACAAGATTTCGAACTCATGAGGGTCATTATGAATTTTTGGTCATGCCTTTTGGCCTTACCAATGCACCTTCTACATTTCAAGGGTTGATGAATTCCATTTTCAAACCCTTCCTTAGAAAATTTGTGCTAGTATTTTTGGATGATATACTAATCTACAGCAGGTCTTGGAAGGATCATGCTGAACATGTTGACAGGGTGCTCAAACTATTGCAGGAGAAACAATTATATGCAAAAACATCCAAATGTTTCTTTGGAGTACAAGAGGTGGAATATCTGGGTCATATTGTATCTCACGAGGGTGTTAAAGTAGACCTAACAAAATTAAAGCCATTAAGGAATGGAAAGTCCCCACAACCATAAAGAAGTTGCGAGGATTTCTCGGGTTAACAGGGTATTATCGCAAGTTTGTTAGGAATTATGGGAGAATAGTAGCACCTCTAACAACATTATTGAAGAAAGATGCATTTTCATGGACTCCTGAAGCAACTAAGGCCTTTGAATGTCTTAAAGAGGCAATGTGCCTAGCACCGGTCTTAGCTACGCCAGACTTCATGAAAATCTTTATTGTGGAATGTGATGCCTCGGGAAATGGAATTGGTGCAGTTTTAATGCAAGAAGGAAGACCCATTGCTTTTGAAAGTCGTCCAATCAAAGGAAAGTATTTACAGAAACCTATTTATGAGAAGGAAATGTTAGCAATACTGCATGCACTAAAGAAATGGCGAACTTACCTAATGGGAAGACACTTCAAGGTAAAAACCGATCATGATAGTCTTAAACACTTTTTGGAACAAAGACTATCGTCAGAAGAGTAGCAAAAATGGGTCACAAAGATGTTGGGTTATGACTTTGAAATAATCTACAAAAAGGGAAAGCGTAATGTTGTTGCAGATGCACTCTCAAGAAAGAATGAAGAGGTGGAGGCATTGCTTTGTGCCATTTCTATTATCCAACCAGATTGGATAACTGAAGCAAGAGATGAATGGAAGAAGGACAAATATGTATGGACACTCATCCAAAAGTTGCAGCAAGATCCTAGTACATCTGATACATTTAGTTGGAAAAATGATTCCTTATGGTACAAAGATCGCTTATATCTTTGTAAGAATTCCCATATAAAACAAAATATTCTTCTGGAATTGCACACTTCTCCTTTAGGAGGACACTCGGGATTTTTAAAAACTTACCACAGGGTGAAGAAAGAATTTTTTTGGGATGGCCTTAAATCTGATATTCAAAAGTTTGTGGCGGAATGTTTGGTTTGCCAAGAGAATAAAGTGGAAACAAATAAGACCCCGAGACTTCTACAACCTTTATCCATTCCAAGTCAACGTTGGGAGGAGATTTCAATGGATTTTATCACAGGTTTACCTAAGTCCGAAGGAAAGAGTGTCATCATGGTGGTAGTTGATAGACTTACCAAGTATGCACACTTTGGTGCATTATCTCATCCATTTAAAGCAAGTACAGTTGCTACTACATTTATGGATAGAATTCAAAAGCTACATGGAAGCCCAAGGGTTATTGTGAGCGACAGAGATCCCATTTTTACAGGAAATTTTTGGACGAAGTTATTTTCTTGTTTGGGTACTCAATTAGCTCATAGCTCATCTTATCATCCTCAATCTGATGGTCAAACTGAGATAGTAAATAAATGTTTGGAAGGATATATTCGTTGTTTTGTATCAAATAAACAAACACAATGGGTCAAGTGGTTACCTCTAGCTGAATGGTGGTATAACACTTCCTTCCATACTGCAGCAAAAATGACCCCATTTATGGCACTTTATGGATATCATCCACCATCCATCACATCATCCTTAAGAGAAAATTTGAAGGTTCAAGCAGTGGAAGATCACATCGAGCATCAGCAAGAAGTTCTCCAACTCTCAAAGGATAACCTGAATTTGGCACAAAATCGAATGAAACAACAGGCAGATCAACATCGCAGCGAGAGAAGTTTTGATGTAGGAGATTGGGTATTTTTACGGCTACAACCATACAAAAAAATGTCCCTCAAGCAAGCTAAGAACGATAATAAATTATCACCAAAGTACTATGGTCCTTACAAGGTGTTGCAAAATATTGGTTCTATGGCATACAAATTGGAGCTTCCTGCTTCTTCGCGAGTACATCTAGTTTTCCATGTTTCATGCTTAAAGAAGGTTATAGGTGAAAATCTTCCAGTTCAAACAATATTGCCAGAACTTGATGAGGAAGGAAAAATCATATTGGAACCTGAAGCGGTCATGGAAACCAGAACTCGACAGCTACGGAATCGATCAATTTCAGAGTATCTCATCAAGTGGAAGAACTTACCCACTGAAGATTCTACATGGGAGGATGAGAATTTTATACAGAAGCACCCAGAGCTACTCAAGCGTCGAGGACAACACTTTTTTGAAGGAGAGGGGCATGTTAGGTCCCTATATTACTAGTATAGTCCCTTATTGTTGTTAGTGTAACCCCCTTATTGTTATTATTGTACCCCTATAACCCCCATTTTGTTATTATTGTGCCCTTAAATTATTATTGTTAGGTCGGCTAGGATTACATTGTGGCCCACTAGGATTACATTATGGCCCCATGGACTCCTATATAGAGAAAGGAGGTTTTGTAAATTGTATCATCCAAGAATTGTTCATTTATGTAATGTATTGGAGGTTGCCCCCTCGAAGTGGCTTATTTCTAAGGTGTTTATATCTCCTTTCTTCTATTTTTGAAGTTGCTTACACAACACTTCAGTGGTATTCTCTTTAGCCTCTTCAAGCTGTCCAACTTCCAGCTTCTGGCCATCATCACAATTTAAATCTCCTCTGCTTCCAATATGTTGGAAAGCAAAGCCTTTCTCCAACTGTGTATGGACATCCTCAAAACATCTGGCTGTTTCATTTTCTTCCTTAGTGACAACATCAGCAGTTTGTTTCTTCCCACATTTTCTTCGTACAAACATAAAAAATTTGTCATATGTAAGGCCATTTGACCCCTTGGTCTCACTTGAAGTTTTAGTCTTCAAGTCCTTCTGCAAATACTCAATCATCCTGAGTAATTCCTCCTTCAGCCGAGAATTTACCATTTTCTCTCTTTTCATTTGTAGCCTCTTCCACTTTACCTTCTTCTTCATGAGCCAACCAACTCTCTGGTTTTCCTTTATCATCCTCTCTAGTTCATAAAGATGCTTATTGATCTCAACTATTTCTTTCCAATATTCTTCATCAGTCAGTCTCTTCCTCATGCCATTTGCTTTGGAATCTTCCCTCACTCTTCTATTGTGGCCTCTCTCAGAACCTATGCAATCTCTGCCATGGCTATCAGCAGCCATTTTCTCCTCCATGAGTTCTTCACTCACAAGATGCACTAAGCCTCTGCAACAGCAAGCTCTCTTGCTGTAACTTACCTCACCAATCCTCTCCTCTGGATCCGGCTTTTGGCAAGTACTGGTCCCCTTCTGCTGGAACCTTCTGAGCACTCTCTTATGCTCTCTCTAGGCTTCACTCTGAAACTTCTCTCAAGAACACATCTATTCTTCTTTCATTCAACCTCTGTTGGGAATTCTCTAGGTTCTGCCACACTTTCTTCTTCACCTTAGAATCCTCTGCTGGACTCTTTCATCACTGCTCTCAAAGCTGTGATCTGATTTTACTGATATTCCTTCCTCAATTGCTTGCACTCTGCATTCTGCAAACAATACCTTCAAACCAAAGTCAAAATTCTCATCAACTCACCTTCCAAGATCCCTGAATGATCTTGCTTCTTCTTTCACCTGCACTGCATCTCTACCTGCTGCAATCTTCAAAACACTTTGTCTCTAAATCCAGATTCTAGAAATCTGAATACCTTCACTGCATCTTTCTTCAAATCTGTAAATTCTGTTAAACAGATTTAAACATGAACTTTCCTCACTGTTTCAGTACACATGCATTTCAAAATAAACTTTCAAAGAGCTATTTCAATTCTAGCTCGGATACCACATGATGCCGGGTAAAACCCACAGTCCCCTAATTTTGAACTTTATATGCACATAAAATGCATTTCAACTTCATGTCCCAATTAAATCTCAAGGCCTGGGAAATTCACAATAAACTGTTTGTTGGATTGGAAATTTAAATAGATAGTGTGGAAGCGCTTTTATAAATCATTGCACTATGATTTATAAGGCCAATATATATGAGCGAAACTTTACTTTTCAATAAACCATAAGAACCAACCTTATGAAATTTCGACTCAATTATTCGAATTTCACTTTAAATTTAATCTTGGTATTCACCCTTACCTTATGGCATTTGAATGGCCTTTGTCCTAAAGCCCATTATATAATATCGCCCCCACACACACACTTATATCTATATGTGGCTATTCTTTCCCTTTTCGCATTTCATAACTTTCATAAAAGGGTTAACCTTGCCATAGTTCGAATCCAATTAAATGGAAATCTCCGCCATACTTAACTAACCACACACCAACATATAATAAGGTCAGCCCACGCTAACATTCAATGATACCATTCAAATTTATAACCCTGGACTTCATATAAGGCTCGGGCCATATAAAATAAATAAACACATGTCAATGTAAATAACACTAACCATACCTTTGTTAAACCTGCGCGCCCATCCAATGGCTGTGGTTTTATTGCGCTACCACTCACTCATCCAATGAAATTCATGCGATCAACCTATGCGGGGTTAATCTTCCAATTCACACGGTGAAAATGGGTCCCGACAGTTAAACTGCCCCTCTCATCCGACGGTCTCAGCCTTATCACTTCAACTCCGATGATCCAACAGACACAAACGCATATCGTGCAACCGAAAAACACAAGGGTTAATCCTCAGAAATTACACGATGTAAATGGTATTCCAATACCACTCTTCTCGACGTGTTAGGAAGAAATGGATATCACGTTCAAAAAGGTGAAACATATTACCACCGTTAATCACACACGATACTGCCAGTTTCTCGCACGCTGGGTTCACTGTTCACGCTTCGTTTGGTTCCATCTTTCTCCCTCGCTCAAGGTTCCGATTTCCTCAAAATTCGCATTCAACTTTAATACAATCGCACATCAATGCGATCTCACACAAATATTGACTCAAACAACATAGGTTTCCTTCCATGTAATTTTTCTTTCACGTAGAGGTTAAGTCACTATATGATGGCTCATACACAAGATCGAACCCTCAATCTTGTCTTCCCCACCTTGATGGCCGTGAAGCGACCTCACGGGTATCACTCAGCAACCAAGGCTTCTATCTCGATTGCAATCTTCCCAAGTATACAGAGGTCCAATGCAGGATTAATTATATTCAACAATTAGTTATTGGTATCGGTTGTGTTATTAATAAAACTCATCGCTACGCAGATTTACCATATTCAATTCATGAAGTAGGGGTGTGGGTCAAATGCGCCAAACTTAAGACAAATACACATATTCCCCTCGCCCTTCCTACTATTCATAACTCCAAAAATTATGCATCGATTCACTTGATTGCAATAAAAAACATGACTCCATCTAAAACCTTGACATAGAGTCTTCTTTCATACATAATACACGGAGACCCAAGGCATTCTTCACACAGAGTAAATCAACCAATACACAACTAATGCTGAAACAATTTCTTTCATTTATAAAGTGAAATTACTTACAACTTCTAGTAGGCCAGATTTTTTATCAAATCGCCCTTCTGCGACCCCTACTCTACCTCTTCGGCTCCCTAGCTCTATGCAAGTCTGCAGGACTACTTTCGAATGCCATTGATGCTTATTTTTATACAAAAACTACCAATGAATCAATTCAGATTCTTCAATGACTCAACAACTCTTGGAATTCTCAACTTAGCCTAAATTTAGCCTAACTCCTAGATAAACTGAAACTGACTATCTCTTCATATGCCCACTAATCATTCGAGGGTAGTTACAATTCTCTCGACATTTAACTAAAATCACTCAAATATGAATAACTACATAGGAAATCAAAAACATGAGACCCCCCTTATGCTTATTTATATACAAATATTGTCTTGAGCCTAATGCCCCTGCATCAGTCATCTTTTTCTCCTGTAGCTTTCCTTTCCTGTGGAGTTGGCGTTTCAATCCCTGAAGTGTAAATGACCTGCTCTTCTGCCTCCTAGAGTGTGTTGCTTGCCCATTCTTCTTGATTCATGTACTTATCTATCTCCAATATATCGGTATGAATGTATGATGTGGATTTGTTGTCCACCCTCTTCTTAGAGATAATTGCCATTGGATCATATGACTAAGTGAAGCTATGAGTGAACTTCATTTCCTTCAATATTCTATCTACCTCCTCCCCTGCTGCTTTGCTATTGCAAATGAATGGAACAATCTGTGATTTGATCATGAATTGAGATTTTTTCTTTGCAGAGAAAAAATGCACCTCATATTCATTTATCATTTGTATGATATATTCTAGTGCAAATATTATCATAGAGAGGTACTTGGGAAGTTTGTATGGGGCCAATTCACAGCCATAAACTCTGATCTCTGTTTATTTTTGGTAGAGGTACGAATTTTTTGTTCTAATATGATCTGTCAACTACATAACCTTCTTTATTTCCTCACTAACCCTTGGCTCTGTGGCACTCTTGAGTGCACTAATTGCTGGATGTACAAATAAGTCTACAAATCTCTTGTAGGAGTAATTATTATTTTTCTTTCATCAACAAATTAGTCCAGAAAATAACTGATTGTGGCTAGGAGTCATCATTTAATTTCATCATGTAAAACTAAAATATGTTGGATTGAAAGTGGACACACCTCTTCTGTCTGAATTTTTAGGAACTAGTAATGAATAGAATCTGTAAGAAACTGGGCATAATTGAACATGACTGTAGGATTTTCATCCGAGGAAAGAATAGATAAGAACCAATAATGGCTTCATATACTAAGTTATTAGTGTGATACCCTAATAAATAAGATAAAATATTAACAATGTGCTAGGTTATATTAGGAAATATAGATGAATGATAGGGTGGATTCTTGTTAGGCATTGGGGTAGTAGTTTCCATGAAAAAATCTAAGGTTTTAGCCCTGCTGGTAAAATCCAGCTTTTGGTATAACTCTCTAAGGGCCTCATAAGAAAAAGGAATGGTGTTCTAAATAATGGGGGCTTGCATCATATTTTGGATATATTGGGAAACAATAAAAAACAATACTTGTCCTGTTGGATTCATTATGGCTCTCTAATTGATGTCATAACAAGACTGACACTTTATAATAAAATTTGGACAGCTTTGGGTTTTAGGAAGGATGGAAAAAGGAAATTTGGTCTCCCATAGGCCTATATCATGAACTTCCTCAAGGAATTTTTCCTCGAGCCAACAATAGATATTGAATAAATTGAAGTCTGACTCTGTTTCGTGGATTTTATAATCTATATCTGTCATGGCTATGTGATCTAAGTCCACCTGAGGGTAGACCATAGGGTTGAAAGGCTTCTAGTTTTTCTTAGGAGACATTTTTTGTCTTCTGTAACTTATTTCTCACTATGTAGTAAAGAGTGGGATGGAAGAAGAAGGGATTAGAGAAAGGGAAATTGTCATAGATCGACATTGGGGAAGGGACAGAATAGAAAGAGCATCGCAAACAGAATTCAAAAGTTTTAAGAAGAACTGTGATATGAATTGCAGAGAGTTGATAATTCTCCTTTGACGAACAATGGCTTCTCTTCAACAGTGGTTGAATGTGATTTCTCTTAAAATCCAATATCTAAAATTTTTGAACAACATAATCAAGGTAAAACTTGCTCCCAGGCATGAATTCGAGCTTTAAAGTGTGGTTGGGGGACCGTTGATTTGGCGTGGGTCTATTGGATAATGGGTTGACCATTTATGGTGCAACGAGCTCTTGGTGGGATAAGATGTGATAGGATGGAGTGTACAACTGTCGTGAACATGGCGCAATGACATTCACAATGGTCCTTTGAATGGTTGAAATATTTGTGGTTTAGTAAGCAGTAGAAACCGCTTTTTGGAGGGGGGTTATGGTGGTGAATCGTATTGGAGGGGGGAGGGGTGCGAATTACTCCGGGAGTGACATGTTGCAGTCTCGACAGTATTAGATAACGCCCCTTTCGGAACCCCCCCCAAGTTGTTAAAGTTCAGAGGTTGAGGGGGGGCCGAAAAGCATTACAGATTGTCGGATGTGGACCGATGTGCGGAGATGACAGAGAGGTGAGGGATAGTTATCCTGGATGGGATGTGTGATGTGATGGTGGGGTCGGGGAATAAATGGATGGTGGGGGGTAGTGTAGGAATTTAGGATAAAGGAAGAATATGAGTGTTTAGGGGGTTAGGAATAAGGTGTAATTCACATTTTGGGGACTTAGGATAAAATTAAGGCATAGGGTATGCCTTAATAATTTTTTTGAATACAACTTAATCCCAAAACTTTAGAACATAACCCTATTCCAACATTTAGAGAATAATCACTCTTTTATTTAGATTTTCTTCTTGGCCTATAGGAAATATGAAATTTTTATGCTGTACCTTGTAGGATAGACTTCATATTTTCCTTTCATTCTTTCTCCTTAACATATCTACCTACCCAAACTACAAATCTAGCATTTTTTCTTCTTTTTGCAGGGTGCATTTGGACTAGCAAACCCTGACTCATCTTTTTCTCTTAAATTTCTAACCTAACTTCTATCCTTATTTCAACCATTGTCTCAATTTAAACTGTTGAGCCAATTTCATTTTCTATCTATCTACTGATATGCCAAGATTTAACAGTTTGGAAAATCTTATTTTCTAACCTATCAACATAAATTGAAAATTGTACAATCGTGATTACATTGTATGATTGAACCAACCTATCTAATGATTAGTGGCATTTTAATTTGAAGCACTTTCAGTATTATTTATTTTTTGGGGTTTTTTTTTCCTTTTTTCTCCTTTTTTTTTTTATACCCTTTTTTTCTTTTCTTTTTCATATTTTTTTTATTGGAAATATTTTGAATATTGAAAAACTTTTCAATATGAAAATGCAAAGAATATGATATTTCCAATCACCTGGAGATCCTATGATTTATAGGATACTAACACATCCTCCTATAGTTTTTTGGTGGTCCTTTGAAGCCATTTCCATCAACTTATCCTCATATTTTTGATCCTGTTGTGCCATGTACAAGTTTCCTATAGGAAACTTTTCAACTTCCTGTAGCAGTAACTTATCTGCTTCTTGGGGGATCTAGATTTCTTAGAGATAAAGGGGAATGGTGCAAGGAGGTTAGGGATGGAGTTATGGAGTGAGTGGAGTGATGGAGATGTGAGGGAAGAGGTCCCATGTCAAGGTATAGATGATTTAGATGCTAGTGGCGAGACATAGGGTTTTGAGAGTGAATCCTTGTGCATGGAGTGAAGTGAGGGTTAGGAGTATAGGAAAAAATTCAATTCTCATGCTCTTTTTGAAGTGTATAAGCCCTTGAGAGAGCTAATTTTCTTGCAGATAAGTTCCCTGTAGTAGTTAGAGGGTTTCCTATAGCACTACATGGACTATGTAGTAGTCTAGGACAAACCCTTGTAGCAGAATTATTTTAGCCATAGCTCTCAAATGGTATACTGGATTGACCTGAAATTTTTGAGCATGTTACCATCATCCTTATCCACCTCCCCATAAAAAATCTCAGTCATTGGATGCACGAATTTTGAGAAAAAATAAAAATGGTTGTAGGTGACGGAGGTTGATTTTGCACAAAATCTGCACTAGAAATAGCAAAAATTGATTTAGAATATTACCATCATATATATGCATCTCCTATGAAACAACACAGTAAATTGATGCACTATTTTTTGAGATATAATAAAAACAAATTTGTTTTAAAAAATAGGAGTTTCCTGTAGAAAAAACAGGGTTTCCTATAGCATTTTAGGACAACAAGGAAAATTAATGAGAAAATCTTCGAAATGATAGGTGGATATTGGAAATAGATGAGGGTGATGGATTAGCATGACCTTGGTACTTTTGGAGCATATGAGAAAAGGAGGAGGAAGCCAAATTTTGACTTCCTTTGACTAGGGTTTCGACCAACTTTTTATTTTGATGCCAACTTGATTTTTTGCTGCTTGCAAAGGTCAGATAGAACCCGCATTCATTAGAGAGAGATACATGGAGAAAATACATTTTTTATTTTCATTTTTTCACTTTTTTCTTTTTTCTTTAGGCCTATTAGCTACCTCAATGAGGTTTTCATCTAGTAGGTCTGCCTAGGCACCTTAAAGGAGGTTTTCACCTAGGATCTTCTTATTTTATCCTTTTTCCAACCCATTTACCACGTCATGGAGGTTTTCAATCAGTGATCCAATCTTAGGCGCCTCAAAATATTTTTTCACCTGATATTTTATTCTTTTTCCCTTTTTCTCTTTTTCCATTTTTTAATTTATTTTTTCTATCCTACTCTACTTGAAAAAAAAAATCTCTTTCAAGTATAGGAATACTTCCAATGGAGCCATGTGCACATAAATATGAAAGATAAAATCATGTGTACACTTGAAATACATGCTTTGACATGTACCTGAATATGAGAGACCAACTTCTTTGGCTAAGATGATAACACGTACTTTTGACGAAGAGTGTGTTGTTGCAACTTAATGACTTTCTAGAACCATATTTCGACATGGTTGTGATACATCTGGTCGACTTGCTGATTTGGATCATCTTGGATGTCCTCTTCTACCATGACATTCAAATATTCTTCTTTTTTTTAATTTTTCTCTTGAAAACATGGAGGATCTGATGGAAAACCTGAGGGAATCATATTATTCTCTGATTCTGATGTCTTCTCTCCATCAAGTGTAGCCCATGAATATTTTATCTCCTCATTTGAATCTTGTTCTTCTGGATGTTTTCCTCTAATGACATCAAGAAAATATTTTTTTTCCATACTCTTCCTGAGCTAAGATGGATACCACTTAGATCAAGAGGAGATGTTTGGAAATGTTTTACCTCAACATTGTAAGTGGGCTGAGTTGCTTCTTTGTATGGGTTTGGAAATGGTGGTACAAGTAGTTGCGTGGGAGTGGATCTATGAGATGGATGTGCTTAAGGTTGTGCTTGTGGTGGAGGTGCATGGTAGGGATAGCATGGAGTTAGGTATGGACGATATTGAGGAAAATATTGAGGATATTGTGGATTTTTCCCATAAGGTCCTTGCCAACGTTGTTTCAAAGATTGGTTTTGGGGTTGATATGGCCAAGGTTTCGAAGGAGGGAGTGTGTTCCAATTAGTCTCATATGGATTTGAATAAGCTTGAAATTTTGAAGTAGGTCCTTGCATCATGTCAAGTTGAGTACTCTGCCATGGTCTTCTTGGAGCTACATAACATAGCTTCTGTTGTGATTGACTTGCCCCATTGTCTTCTTGGTAAAATTCCTTAGCCATTGGTAATGATGGAAAATATTTAGTAGCATAGCATGGATAGCACAAATATCAGAATCTTATTTTTTCTCATTTTCAATTCTTAACATTTCTACTGGTTCAGTTAGATTGCTAAGTATTCTTGTTTTAAATTTATCAAGAAAATTTACAAGTTCATCTTGAATTAGCAATGTTGATTCTAAATTACTTACTCTTGCCCTTCCTCTTTATATTCTCTTGCATGTTTCACAAATATATTCAAATGATAATCAATATACATATCCTCTACTCATGAGTTCAAGGAGATCGATCCAATCATCCATAATTGTTCTAAGTAAGAGGGATTTTAGTGTGTCAAATCCTAAATGTTGTTATTTTTCCCTCTTAACATTAAACATGAACCTATCTATTGGATCCTCAAGGCTCTCACCTTATTTTTGATTCATTCTAAAGATTTCTTCCTTAACATCATGGTCTCTGTTAGCCCCTTATAAATTCCTTGATGTTGTGTAACCAGCTCCAAAAATAGAAGAAAAATATATCAACGCCTTAGAAATAAGCCACTTCGAGGGGGCAACCTCCAATACATTACATAAATGAACAATTCTTGGATGATACAATTTACAAAACCTCCTTTCTATATATAGGAGTCCATGGCGCCATAATGTAATCCTAGTGGGCCACAATGTAATCCTAGCCGACCTAACAATAATAATTTAAGGGCACAATAATAACAAAATGGGGGTTAAAAGGGTACAATAATAACAATAAGGGGTTTACACTAACAATAATAAGGGACTATACTAGTGATATAGGGACCTAACATGCCCCTCTCCTTCAAAAAAAGTGTTTTCCTCAACGCTTGAGTAGCTCCGGGTGCTTCTGTATAAAATCCTCATCCTCCCATGTAGAATCTTTAGTGGGTAAGTTCTTCCACTTGATGAGATACTCTGAAATTGATCGATTCCGTAGCTGTCGAGTTCTTGTTTCCATGACTGCTTCAGGTTCCAATATGATTTTTCCTTCCTCATCAAGTTCTGGCAATATTGTTTGAACTCGAAGATTTTCACCTATAACCTTCTTTAAGCACGAAACATGGAAAACTGGATGTACTCGCGAAGAAGCAGGAAGCTCCAATTTGTATGCCATAGTACCAATCTTTTGCAACACCTCGTAAGGACCATAGTACTTTGGCGATAATTTATTATCCTTCTTAGCTTGCTTGAGGGACATTTGTTTGTATGGTTGTAGCCGTAAAAATACCCAATCTCCTACATCAAAACTTCTCTCGCTGCGATGTTGATCTGCCTGTTGTTTCATTCGATTTTGTGCTAAATTCAGGTTATCCTTTAAGAGTTGGAGAACTTCTTGCTGATGCTCGATGTGATCTTCCACTGCTTGAACCTTCGAATTTTCCCTTAAAGATGATGTGATGGATGGTGGATGATATTCATAAAGTGCCATAAATGGGGTCATTTTTGCTGTAGTATGGAAGGAAGTGTTATACCACCATTCAGCGAGAGGTAACCACTTGACCCATTGTGTTTGTTTATTCAGATACAAAACAACGAAGATATCCTTCCAAACATTTATTTACTATCTCTGTTTGACCATCAGATTGAGGATGATAAGATGAGCTATGAGCTAATTGAGTACCCAAACAAGAAAATAACTCCGTCCCAAAATTTCCCGTAAAAATGGGATCTCTGTCGCTCACAATAACCCTTGGGCTTCCATGTAGCTTTTGAATTATGTCCACAAATGTAGTAGCAACTGTACTTGCTTTAAATGGATGAGATAATGCACAAAAGTGTGCATACTTGGTAATTCTATCAACTACCACCATGATGAAATTCTTGCCTTCGGACTTCGGTAAACCTGTGATAAAATCCATTGAAATCTCCTCCCAACGTTGACTTGGAATGGATAAAGGTTGTAGAAGTCCCGGGGTCTTAATTGTCTCCATTTTATTCTGCTGGCAAACCAAACATTCCGCCACAAACTTTTGAATATCAGATTTAAGGCCATCCCAAAAAAAATCTTTCTTCACCCTGTGGTAAGTTTTTAAAAATCCTTAGTGTCCTCCTAAAGGAGAAGTGTGCAATTCCAGAAGAATCTTTTGTTTTAGTTGGGAATTCTTACAAAGATATAAGCGATCTTTGTACCATAAGGAATCATTTTTCCAACTAAATGTATCGGATGTACTAGGATCTTGCTGCAACTTTTGAATGAGTGTCCATACATCTTTGTCCTTCTTCCATTCATCTCTTGCTTCGGTTATCCAATCTGGTTGGATAATAGAAATGGCACAAAGCAATGCTTCCACCTCTTCTTTCTTTCTTGAGAGTGCATCTGCAACAACATTAAGCTTTCCTTTTTTGTAGATTATTTCAAAGTCATAACCCAACATCTTTGTGACCCAATTTTGCTGCTCTTCTGAAGATAGTCTTTGTTCCAAAAAGTGTTTAAGACTATCATGATCAGTTTTTACCTTGAAGTGTCTTCCCATTAGGTAAGTTCGCCATTTTTTTAGTGGATGCAGTATTGCTAACATTTCCTTCTCATAAATAGGTTTTTGTAAATACTTTCCTTTGATTGGATGACTTTCAAAAGTAATGGGTCTTCCTTCCTGCATTAAAACTGCACCAATTCCATTTCCTGAGGCATCACATTCCACAATAAAGGTTTTTGTGAAGTCTGGCGTAGCTAAGACCGGTGCTAGGCACATTGCCTCTTTAAGATGTTCAAAGGCCTTAGTTGCTTCAAGAGTCCATGAAAATGCATCTTTCTTCAATAATGTTGTTAGAGGTGCCGTTATTCTCCCATAATTCTTAACAAACTTGCGATAATATCCCGTTAACCCAAGAAATCCTCGCAACTGCTTTATTTTCTTGGGGACTTTCCATTCCTTAATGGCTTTAATTTTGTTAGGGTCTACTTTAACACCCTCGTGAGATATAATATGACCCAGATATTCCACCTCTTGTACTCCAAAGAAACATTTGGATGTTTTTGCATATAATTGTTTCTCCCGCAATAGTTTGAGCACCCTGTCAACATGTTCAACATGATCCTTCCAAGACCTGCTGTAGATTAGTATATCATCAAAAAATACTAGCACAAATTTACTAAGGAAGGGTTTGAAAATGGAATTCATCAACCCTTGAAATGTAGAAGGTGCATTGGTAAGGCCAAAAGGCATGACCAAAAATTCATAATGACCCTCATGAGTTCGAAATGCCGTTTTTGGAATATCTTCAGTCTTCATTCTAATTTGATGATATCCTAAACGAAGATCCAACTTGGTAAAATAAATTGCTCCATGTAATTCATCCAATAATTCATCAATGACAGGAATGGGAAATTTGTCTTTAATGGTGAGCTTATTGAGCTCCCTATAATCCGGACACATTCGCCATGATCCATCCTTCTTGTGTACCAATACTACAGGAGCACAGAAAGAACTTTGACTAGGTTGAATTATACCCGCCTCTAACATTTCTGCAATCATACGTTCAATTTCGCTCTTTTGGACATAAGGATATCTATAAGGCCTGATGTTTGGAGGAACACTTCCTCGAATCAAATGAATAGCATGATCATGATCACGAATAGGTGGGAGTCCTTTGGGAGTTTCAAACACCTTGGAATGATTGTCCAAGACTAGTTGGAGATCTGCAGAAATAGATGATTTTGATGTTGGAACTTCTAGTGAGCATAATTGTGCAATTACGCCTCGTTGTTCTTTCTTTAGAAGCTTTGTCATGCCATTAGAGCTTATTATCCTTCCCGGCTTCCCTTCAATACCCCGTAATTCGACTTCCTTTCCTTCTAAATTTTTTTTCAAGAAAAGTTCTTGAAAATTAAAAGCTACCGTCCCCAAAGATTGTAACCATTGTACTCCTAGTACAACATCAGCACCTCCCATAGGAATGGAAAACATTGGACTAGTCAATACATATTCCCCCATGGTTAGCTTGATATTATGGCATTTTCCAGAGCAATTTATAGTTCCTCCATTTGCAACCATCACTTGACATTCTCGTGCTAGGTATAGGAAACAATTTAATTCCTTGGCTACCTTACAATGAATAAAATTATGGGTGCTACCTGAATCAATCAACACTATTACCCTTTTCTTCTTGATCTGTCCTACTATCTTGAGAGTTTGAGGAGTGGTAATTCCGGCCAGTGCATTACATGATATGGTCGGATTCATTTCTTCCTCTTCTATGGCTGGTTCATGGTGTATATCCTCTTATTTTTCATTTTCTTATTCTTCTTCACAATCTATGTAAAATAATTTCTTTTCAGCACACTTATGACCTTTAGTGTATTTGCTATCACAACTGTAGCAAAGCCCTTTTGCTCTTTTTTCTTCCAATTGTTGTGGTGTCAACCTTGTAGGTTGTGGAAATCTAGGCGTAGCAACACTTCCTTCTTTATAGAATTGAGTGGTATGCTTCCTTGTCGCCATAATTTTACATTCAACTTTTCTTGCCAACCTGAATGCCTTCTCCAATGAATCAGGTTCCAAAACACGAACTTCATGTTGGATGTTATCTTTTAGAGTACCTATGAAGAGATCAATCCTGTGTTCCTCTGGAATATCAGTTACCCTTATATTCAATTTTTGGAAGTCCTCAATGTGCTGCCCCACTAAACCCTTTTGTTTGAGATTTATCAATTGGCTAAAGAAGGTGTTGCTCTTTGAATCCTCATAATGTGCTATCATTTCCTCCGTAAAAATTGACCAAGTGACAATTTTTTTACGGGAGCAAAGCCATCGATACCATACAAATGTATTTTGTTCTAAATGTAAAGTTGCAATGCGTACCTTTTGTGTGTTTTGCACGTTATGGAGATCAAAATATTGCTCCATCCGTAGTAT
The DNA here is from genome assembly GCA_034641835.2 of Pinus albicaulis. NCBI lineage: Eukaryota > Viridiplantae > Streptophyta > Pinopsida > Pinales > Pinaceae > Pinus > Pinus albicaulis. The sequence goes on from JAXQQM020065721.1 coordinate 54,047, forward strand.
CCATGTTACAGGATCCTTTCCATAAAACTTCCTCATATCCATCTTTGGAATATGGTGGTTCTTCCCGCCAACATTAGAGTTTATGAAATCACAATTAACATTTATTTTGTTCTCATCATGAGGTTCTTCTACTATCTTTTCACCATTGGGAAACCTTTCTTGTATCAACTTTGTCAAACCTTCCATGTCTACTTTTAGAAAATTCTTCATGTTTTCCATTTTCTCATCGATCTTAGCTTCCATGTCATCCATCTTAGATTCCATGCCAGCATCCATGCCATCCATCTTAGCTTCCACGCCATCCATCTTAGCTTGCACACCATCCATCTTAGCTTCCACCCCTTTCTTCAAACCGTCCATCTTCACTTCCACACCATCCATCTTAGCTTCCATGACTTTCTTCAAACCGTCCATCTTCACTTCCACACCTTTCTTCAAAACTTCCATTTCATTTTTTGTTTCTCTTTGCGAGAGTGAAATTTGTTGCACTTGATCTTGTAGTTTTGATAGATCATGTTGAAATTATTCATCTTCATGAGTCATGGTAGAGCCTTCTGAAGGCTTAATGGGTGTTGAATTCTTTTTAGGCGCCATTTTAGAATCCAATATTGATACCTTTTACTTGCTTTGAGGAGCTCGATATTGAAATTGAATTATCTATGTAATTGAAAATCTTCAATATCTGAAATTCAGCCCTGTAGTAGCCCTCTGAAGCTTCTTTCAAATGCCACAGGTCTGATCTAATTTGGATTCCCCAAGACAAATTTGTGTCCAATCTCCCACAATGACCTAATTCTGGACTGGTTCAGTAGAGAAAACTTGTAGGACTTGCCACGTGTCACTGTTTCATCCTTTGTCTCTGAAATTGATAGCCAAGAAACTAAAGTCCGTGTACTTGTGACCACTTTTTACAGCACTCAAATCCACTGCCCAGAGAGAGAGTTATTGAACTTTTCCCACGATCACCTCTTTGAGATGAAATTCAGGAGCCTGAAAAAGCACTACCTTCCACAGATCATATCTCCAAAAATATTGCGAACCAAGCTCTGAAAGTTTTTGATGAATTTCCTCAGGATTTCAGCTTCGTACCATATGAATTTCAGATTCTGAACCTTCGTAGAAAAAAATTTATAGCGCAAATGCCACGATGACCTGTTTAGGAGCCTGAAAAAAGACCTAACTTCCACAGATCATATCTCCGAAAATATTGCGAACCAAGCTCTGAAATTTTTAGACGATCTTCCTCAGGATTTCGGCTTCGCACCCTAAAAATTTCAGCTTCTGAAACTTCGTAGAAAAAAAGTTATATCGAAAATGCCACGATGACCTGTTTGGAGCAGCGAAACCCTAGAATCCCAAGCTCTGATACCAAATGTTGTGTAACCATCTCCAAAAATAGAAGAAAAAGATATCAACGCCTTAGAAATAAGCCACTTCGAGGGGGCAACCTCCAATACATTACATAAATGAACAATTCTTGGATGATACAATTTACAAAACCTCCTTTCTATATATAGGAGTCCATGGGGCCATACTGTAATCCTAGTGGGCCACAATGTAATCCTAGCTGACCTAACAATAATAATTTAAGGGCACAATAATAACAAAATGGGGGTTACAAGGGTACAATAATAACAATAAGGGGGTTACACTAACAACAATAAGGGACTATACTAGTAATATAGGGACCTAACACTTGACAAACAAGCAAGGGGCTAGTTTGTTTTATAAGCTTGCAAGGAATGCATTTCCCTTGAAAACACATCATCCTTGTAGCCTTTTCATGTTCCCTGTCTTGTGACTGTTTTCCTCTATTGTTTTGAGTAAATAATCCTTGCTAATAAATAATTATGCTCCAAAAGGCTTTATTTCTACCCTTTATACCCTTGCAAAATGCTTCATTTTCACCCCTTTTTTCCTTTCTCAAAGTCCCCTTTGTTCCCCCTAAATTCCCCCTTACTCTCCTAAAACTTCCCAAAATCCCCATGAAATCCCACCCTTACCCTTTGTTTTACCAAATTCCCCCTTAGTCCTCCTATCATTACCCTCTTATGGCTTTAAAATCCATTTAAAGGGCTTAGAAACCCACTTTTAAACATTATAATAGGGCCTAGCCCCTTTCGGCCTAGTCCCCTATACATTGCCCCCCACAGAACCCAGACGCTGTAACCGAGCGCTGGCCCGAAAGGCGCTAATCTCCAATGTATATCGGGAGCGTTCCTAACCGTCGATCTTTATAGATCGGACGACGATCGTTAACTCCACAGTGTCTGTGTTTCCCCCGTTCAAACCCCCGACCGCGCAATCGTCGTCCATTTACCCGCAGATCCGACGATTCGGAGTCTACTCGCCCCGGTGGTCCCCGCGCACTATTCAAAACCATCCGATTTCTATCGCACCGCCTTCGGGCAGAGGGCAGTATTCTCCGATCGGCCAGCAATTCCACTCAGCATTCGACGCGTGGCAGCGGCACTGTTTCAAAACCACTACCCCATCGCGCATTAACGTTCGTCCGCGGACGTGCAGCGATATGCACGTGCACCGTCCGATCTAGGGCAGTTGATCCAATGGTCGTCTTTCCACAGAGCCGCGCACGAGTTAACCCAGGGTAGCCATACCCCTGGCCCACGGTCCATCGCCCTCCGACGTGTTTTCTATTAGCCACCTATAAAAATTTTTATAGCACAAGGTGGCTAAGACTTTTTGAGCCTTCAAAGAACAAATTTTATTACTAAAAAGTGTTGGCTCTTGAAGAATCTTCAAGGCGTCATGCCTCTGTCCAAAATCTTCATTTGTTGTTTCCATTTTATACTATAGAAATTCTGCTGAATTCATGAGACTCCCACTCATAACTAACCTTCATTTGCTTCCCTTTTTCTCCATAAAAATCCTTTGTTTCATGGTTCCTCTTCTTGCCTTCATGAAAATCACTTTTACAAAGTTAAAGACTCACTCTTTAACCTTACCGAAACCCCCAAATCCATTTAAAACTTTGAAAAACTTCATAAAAACAAGTTTTTTGTTTTGGACTTAAGCCCCTTTGGGCTAAGTCCTAAACCATTTCCCCCACATGCCCACACCCTGGAACCCCAGCGCTAATCCTGTTTGGCGCTTGTCGCATCGAAAATTTTCAAATGAGCAAGTCTTTGCCATGTTCCGAAGTTCCGATGTGATTACGCCTTGTATTATAAAGACCCCAATGCGATCAGTCCCATTTTGTTATAAACTCCGGATCTCATGCTTCCTTTGTGAAAAACCAAGAGTTATAGTCCCTGCGCTTATCGCATCAGAAAGTTTCAAGCGCACAAGACTTTTTGCTATGTTCGAAAGTTCTGATTGTGATTAGCCTTTGTATTTAAAAACCCCTGATCTTATCATTGTTTCATATAACCCGTGGGCCCGCCTTCGGCACTTAAACCTTGTAATTTTTCTTCCCTGACGTTCTTTTTCCTTTGTAAAACCCGAAAACCCATTTATCCAAAGTTTGATCTAAAAACCCAAAATCACGTGCTAAATATAAATGGTTAGATCAAAAATACCGATGGCGCAATCACATCGGGGAAATACAATGGGTAGATTGAAAATGCCACATCAAACTTCTGATGAAATTAGGTCTCATATATATAAAGCCCCCGGGCCCATGGTATTCAATATATCTGACGGCCCCGCAATCGGGCACCTATCCACCTTATACATATTTTCCGCCCCCCGAAGCATAAAACCTTTGTTTTATTTAAACTTTGGGTTTTATGTATTATAAAGGTTTTTCCGCCGGTTCGTTTCAAAATAAATCCCCGCCGTTGATCGTAAGCTGATCAAACAGCTAGCGCTCAATCGCATCGCATTTTCCATCGCATACACTTATTTGCTCCCACCGATCGGCCATCCCCCAATTCGGTTTCCACCGTTGATCTGATCCTCAGATCAACGGTCCGTGCTACATCGCATCACATTTCTCAATCACATCACAACTTCCAAATCGGTGCATTTGCTTGCCACCCCCGATCGCGATCCTCTGATTGCGATCCGCCAATTGGATCTGGACCGTCCACGTGTCCAGATCGGACGGTCCAAAATTGCTCAGTCTTGTTCATTTCCCCGCTCTTCTTTAACTTCCTCTTAATAAATCTCCACCGTTGGATGCTTTCATCCAATGGTTACACTCCTTCCCAACCTTCTGAAGCAGTTAAACCTAAAAAATGGAGGATTTTCTAATATTTTGTGTATTTTGCAGGGATTAATGGTTTTTCCATTTGTTCAAAAGAGATGCCAGAGGCCGGGAAAGACGTTTCCCGTGCCTTTGATTTATCAAAGGAGACTATTCACAGGGCTCTATTTCAATGTTTTACCAATGCTTCATGGGCATTGATGCCATTAAATCCCAGCACGGCCCTGCATATCGACAAGACACTGTGATTTAAATCACATTTAAAAGAGTATCCATTTTTTTAAAGACAGAGCACGACAGAATGAAGATTGAAGACAGATTTGTGGGGATCACAGCTAAGAATGATTATCAAAAGTCTAATCCCCCAAACTAAACACAGTTAAAGGGAAATCACAAATGTTTAACAGACAGAAAGGCCTCCACTGCCACATTTGAGGCGAATTTATTCCTCCCAGCTACCATAAGAGCCACCTGTTGCCTCAAAGCATTCAAACAGAGGCCGAACTTATTTAGGGAAATTAGATATTCACCTCCACCGCAGCCAAAGAGTCACTTCTGCAAGGAAATAAATGTAAAAAATATCTGCGGAGTTACTCCAACGTAATACAGAGCCTCAAAGTCAACAAAAGCTCCCACCGAGCTTAAATTCATGAATGTAAATCAATTAATATAGTGACACAACTGTAAAATTCTCCATCGAGCCCCTCAAAGGCCGAGAAGTCTTGAATCTGTATTAATTATCCTGAGAGATATTTTATTAGGTCTCACCTCCTCATTCTTCTGTAAATACTTCTGTAGAAGATGAGCAACTGTTGGTTGCAGAACTTTGAAACACATTTGATATTAAACTTCTGATTGTAAATAGTGTTCACTGGCCCTTGGAGCTCTGTTTGTGATAGATAAGTTAGGCTAAGATGAATTGATGATTTCTAAGCTAAAGTATTGGACTTAAAGCTGTAACTGGTTTGGAGCATCAATACAAGCTGATTTATGGGATCCTGGTCTATGTTGATGGTGATGTTTTTCTCATTGTAACTTGTCATTTTATTTCTGTTTTCACTGTGTTTCATATTCTCTCATAAAGAACAGCATGTATGGAGTTAGGACCTACTGTATATCAGCAACCTTCTCTGACTGAAAATCTTTATCTAAATGTTTTCTTCAATCTGTTTTATTTAGGAATGATTCAATTCAGTTTAAGCATAAGAATGCTGGTGTTCCCTCATCTTATCGCCTTAGTTGAATATTATTCTTAAATGTTATGTTCAGTACTGGTTAAGTAGAGATTTACTATGGAAGATATTGTGTGCCCTGGTCCTAGTTTTATCCCCAAAGACTGTCTGAATGTTTCCCTTGGAATGTGTTAAAAGCTGGCTAGTTTAGAAGTACTTACCAGATCTTAGGCCATTCTATGTTGTCTTTGTGTTGGTATTGAAAGTAACCAAGTAAAGCAGAGCTAGGAGAGGATTTGTGGTGAGCCCGGCCTGCTAGTTTCTACTCCAACAGTTGCCTTCAAGTTTCCCTTTGTTTTAAGATGTTTTCTATTGAAAGTGTATCAAAGGCTGGCTAGTTTAAAAGTACTTACCAGATCCTAGTTTTCTTTTATGTTTTTCTTAAGTGTTTGTTAAAGGATGGCTAGTTTAAAAGTACTTACCAGATCTCGGGCTGCTCTTTGTTCTTCATCTGTTTAATGCTCCTTCTTATTGTATCATTCCATTCCATAGATCAAACTTTAAAGAGACCCCTAGACATAAATGAATTGCCCCATGGACCACTCTTGCCTCTTGCTGTTCCAATTAAATCCTATTATGACTCCATAGCCCAATGGACTAAAACCTACAATTATCTATCTTCTTGACCAAAGTTTGGTCTATTTGCTTGCAACTTCTCACCTTTGAAACTCTTTTCCTTTGGAACTTTCCACTTTAAACAGTAATCATGCTCAACCATCCAAAACAAAACAAAACCCTTGGCCTTCATAACTAGCCTAATATCATTACCCTAAACTTCAAAGACAAGTCTATCTTTGCACTTATTGGAGAGATCCCTCTCCGGATTCAGGAGGGCTAGATCCTAGAATCCCAAAGTGGTTGAAATAATGTTGTTTCTATGATTGGACATTGCCAATATTGCTAATTACAGATTCCTAACATTTTCCACCGTCGATCTCTGCCGAGATCAGACGGTCCGGATTTGTCTGTCCCGCCATCGCTCGGTCCTGCCATGTCACCTCCACGTGTATCCGTCGTACATTCGCCTCGCCCCTGTTATATATATGCTTTCCAAGGTCAAATTTTTATTATTTTACGTTAAATCTGCTGCGCTCCGCCCACGTCCGCCAGACCACGTCTCGCTGTCATATTGCATTTTCCACCATGTTTCTGCACTTTTCTGCCATCTCACCGGTCTGCATGGCCATCCTCGTTGTCCCTGTCTCATCCATTACCCCCATTCATGGATTTCATAACAAGTTTTTTGTTTTGCAGGGTTTTCGAGGTGGTGAAAGCCGCCATGATTTTCACACGCTGTCACAGTGACAGAAAACACAGGAAAAGACCATGCACAGAGGCAGAAAAAATGGAGAAAAGCCTGAAGGGATCCTATGACAAGACCTGCATTAAAGGAACAGGGTTTGGCCCTGTAAAACTGTCCCGGCGCCATTAACACACAAATTTCACAGTCAGAGATATAAATGGATCATCAAAGAACCTGGGGCACGGAAATGAAGATATATAAGCCTTAGGTTCAAAGATTTAGAGGCAAAGTACGAGGTTGAAGACCCAGGGATCAAGAATAAGGTACAACACACAAAAATCAATTCATATCAGGGTTTCTACAGTAGCAGAGTGTTTTCCCTCCATAAAGGACAAAGTGCCCATGAAGTTTTTATTCTACATCGTGCTCCTGAAGAAATTTCCACCCTAACAATAGTCCAAAGCTACCAGAGCATTTGTTTCATAAATATGGCAGACTTCTCAGTCGTTTATTTATCATTTGTTTATTCACCAAAATAACCACGGAGTCATGCAGATCAAAGTACATCAAGAGACATACCGAAGTAAATAGAGGCCTGAAGAAGACCACTCTTCCATCCAAAGTGTGACAAAAATTAAATGCTCAGAATTTAAACAGAATGGGCTTCGGCCCTCTTTCTTTTCAGAAGTTTTAATACTGCATTTAGTTCTTCACCTACCTCCTCTACTTCCCTTCAGCTATAAAACTCATGAGATAATATTGTAAAGGTTGTTGATGAGATATCAGAGAATTGCAAGTTGTTTATGTGAGATATAGTTCTGTGTAAAGTTGTAAGATAGGCTAAAGAAAGATGTATTTAGGCTGAATGTTCAAGATGTGGGAAATGTTGTACATGACTGGTGTTGTTTTTTAATATGACAAGCACATTTCTTTAGATCTTGATCTAAAGCAGCTGGTGATTTTTTTCTATCTCTGTGTTATTTCATTTCATTACACTTCTTCTGGCTTGCATCAGAAATATGGCATAGGATTTGTCCTTGTTAGGCACCCTATGTTTCTTCTCTCCTTGCCTTTATGTTTTATACTAAATGTGTTATCTAAGGATTGATTTCAATTAATTTAACCAGTGTAGTGGTCCGCTATATTGCTAGTTGATGTATGAATTAATGGAATCTGTCTTTAGATGTTCTTGTTTAGATTTAATTAAATGAGTTGAGAACACTGGGGGGCTTAGAACTCTATCTCTGCCTCACTAGGATCTTTCCATTTCAATTAAACTTTCCAAGTTCCCTGAAGTTGCCTCTGATTTGTAGAAATTTATAGTTTCCCACCCCGGTTTTCAGTTTTCACTTTATTACTCCAAAATAGTTAAATGCCCTTTCCCATATCCATACATTTAACAAACTGGAAAATAAATTTTGCTGAAAACACAAATTCTGGAAATTTTTCAGAATGCTGGAAAATGCAGAATTAAAAATCAACAAGCATAAAAACAGTCATTCACACATTTGACACAGATATTTTTGGTCAACATGACCCTGGAAAAACCCCCTACAACTCTTGGGGAAAACCAGTTTGAAAGCTCCTTCTTATTTCTAGAAAATACTTTTTACAGTGAGAAATATTCAGCAAAAATCAGCAAACAGAATTTTACAACTTATCTCATTTTCCGTGCTTAACCACTGCCTCGGGAAGTGTGCAAACAGCTAAACGGGAACAGCAATAAATGTTGTACGAATTTCCTCGATTTTTGTGCCAAATATCATCCTTAAATGTTGTTGTACGGCCTGCCTGGAAATGCGTGCAAGCTGCCACAAAATCTGTTGTACTATTTCTGCCTCGAAATGCGTGCCAAAGGTACATCCACTTGCTGTACAGCCTCCCTCAAATCTACTCCTCGAAATCTGTGCAAATATGTTGTACGGCCTACTGTACGGCCCTCCTTCCTCAAAAATCGTGCCAAAAATCTGCCTTGCTATGTGTTAAATCTGTTGTACTGTATTGCTGAAATGCTACCTTGGAATGTGTGCCAAGCTACTGCCTCCTTCTCCTCACTGCCCAGAAATCTCCCTTGCTCTCTTGCTCTCCTTCTCTCAATCTGCTCATGAAAGAATGAATGACCTTTTCCTCCTTTTCCTTCTTTAACCTAACCCTAAGTGACTTTTGGGGAATCCCTAAATCCAATGGTTGAGATAGATTGAGATCTAGGGCTGAGATTAAATGCTCATTTAAATCTCACTTTCTATTTTTTAATTCACCTCACTTTAATAAAGACCCACTTAGTCATTTATTTCCAAAGTCACTTTTTTCTTTCTAATTTTACATTGACTTTATTAAAAGTCACTTTAAAATTAGACTTTAGTAACTTTATCACTTAAGTCACTTTTAAATTAGATTTGAAGTCACCTTTCTTCATTAAGATATTACTTATGTTTGAAGCAAAACCTATTGGAGATTTAATTCTTCTAACAACCTCTTTTACATCATTGCTTTGTTGTTCTGCTAATAACCATGGAATATTATTTTAATTTCTACCTCCATTGTTATTTGATCTGTCGATCACACTTTTCATTGCATGATTCGATTTCTCAATGTTAGCACAAATTTTGTCAATTTTATCTCTATCATGTGCACCATCTATAGTTTTCCATAACGTTTCTGTCACATTCTTCCCGACATGCATTGTATCAAACAAATGAGATATTTTTAGGTCCTCATAGTAGGGCAACCTCGCGAATTGAGAAGGATAACATTTCATTCCAGGTGGAAGTACAATATTAGTACCTTCACCGCGACGATGACCTTGATATCAAAGAATAAAATAAATCAGAACAATAATTATAAAATACAATAAAATAAATTCATTAGTTAAATCAAAAATTCCAAAAATTACATAAACAAATAATATATATAAATATATATACATATATACACAAATTGCATACCAGCTGCTTGACGATTATTAATTCTATTATATTCC
>JAXQQM020075046.1:0-12500 GCA_034641835.2 Pinus albicaulis
GTGTTGGAAAAATGCGAGAGAGTGAATCAGTATTTAAAATAAATTCAACCTTTTCTTTGAGCATATTTCCATACGCGGTTTTTATGAATTGAACTAGCGTATGCACGTGAAAATATAGAAGAAAACTAGCGTATACTGATTTACCTTTCAGATTTAGAGAATTTCTCAGGAACAGTCTTTTAAACATATTTATCAGTTATGAATAAGGCTAGATAATCATAAGTTATGAGCAGTAATCAAAAGTATAAAGCATCACACACATGAACACCAATATTTAAGGTGGAAACCCAATTCGAGAAAAAACCACCGCTGTTGTCGTCTCTGGCTTCAATCTTTATTATATAGAAAACATTTTACAACATTGTACTAATGCAGACTTATACCAGTACGCAGGCTTCTACCTACAAAATGATGCAACCTTCTCTCGTTTTCCAGCTGCAACTGGAAGGGAGCTCCAACCCCCTGATCTCGTTTACCAGCCTCTCCTGGAAGGGAGCTTCGACCCCCTGATTTCAACACCAGCTTCTACTAGTTGAAAGATTCTACTTCCATATTAAAGGCTTCAACCCTCAGACCCACTGCAGACCACGTTTCATCAATTTTCATACTGGATCAAAATAGCTTCAATACAACCCCTTAACATCAACAACCATACTTTACCCAAAACTTCAATCAGAACAACAATACCACTGTAACCAGAATATCAGAAATAACCCAGAGTTCAGAGTAGATAATCAGATACACATTCAACCTTGAACAACCATTAATTCAGATACCATACGCTATTTTTATTTACTGAACCCGTGTACATACGCTCTTTTCTGCACACTAACCTGCGTATGCTTCAGTGCATACTCATTTTTATATTCTGAATTAATACGCGACTTTTCTTTATCGATTCCGCGTATACACACGCTTTTCATTTTACCAACTAGCGTATTCCTCTGTGTATGCTTTCTTTCAAAAAAATTTCAGACTCATATTCAGATCTGAAATCAGATTTCTGTTCAGACAATCTATCAGCCATGCAGAACTATTTAGACAGTCATTCTTCCCTCATCATGTTTTCTCAATCATTGATTAGATTTTTTCATTATCACATCAGTAGCATACATCATATTAAAATAGCCCAGAACTTCAAGAAGACTTCATTGACAAACAACAGAGAGATAACAGAAATCACAGAAGTAATATCTGTAAATAAGCTTCAGAAACCCTAACTTCCATACACGCTTTTTATTAAGAGAATCCACGTATACATGCGCTTTTACCAAGACAAACTAGCGTATAGATCTGTAAATGGTAGACTTTGCAGAATATACCAGATCTATAAAATTACCCAGATTTCTTCATTATCATCAGCAAACTTGCGCCAGTTCTTCATCATTTCTTTTGCAGATCAGCCTAGAGATTCATCATTTCTAGATCTAGAGATCTTGAACCTTCATCATATCCATGGGTGCATCATAAATTTAGATCTAACAGAGTTCAACCATGCAGATATCTCTCAAAGAGATTTATTCCTAAAAAATGCACACCTTGCACTATGATCCTCTTCTCCTTATATAGTTTTAGCCTTTATCAATACCATGAGTCAAAACCACTTAACCGTTGATGGTATTTCTGGATGGGATCAAATAGATAATCCAACACTCAATACTATGGGCCAATACCATGGTCATGTCCCCTGGTTTTATAAATTTAGATCGCAAATAGGCATACGCTACTTGGTACGTACTTTTACGCATACATACGCTACTTTTCCTTTACAAACCCGTGTATGCTTTGTGACATATCTTATTCATCATTACTCTAGCACTTACTGGAATTTATTTCTTTGTTACTTCTGAACTGCTCTGTAGATACATCAGATTTACATCATTAACAAATAGGTTGCTATCAAATACAACTCATCAAGTCAGTTTCTATCAAGGACAACTTCATCAAGTAGGTTGCCATCAAGGACAACACATTGCATCATATTGCCAACACTGGGATCCAATAGCCACATGAAATGTTTCACTCCTGCACAGTCTGGTAACAGTGAATGCAATAACTTTAAGATCAGGTCAAATGATATTTTTAATATCAATCCGTTTATCCTTGGGGTCTTCTCGATCATCGCAAAACTCTAGTCGAAGACTAGCGACAGACTGGCCACTTGGCCTGGTCCCAAACAAAGATATTTGTTCACCCCTCTTGGGAAAACCAGCCAAAAATTATATATCCTCTAGCTCAATTTCGAGCCGGTGTCCGCCAATAACGAAACACTAGTCCTGAGTATTCCATTTGTTTACCAGCCATGTCAGGAGTTCTACTTGGGCCCTCATGCCCTGTATGACCCAGAACTTGTACAATCTGCATGCTCTCAATGCTTGTATTGTGGGCATATGAAGCATTGCGACTTCATCTACATCCTCGTGCTCGCATTCTCGCCAAATAAGAATTTTGAATGTATTACAATACACAAAAAGACATATTAGAACAAACTTGTTTGAAAAATTTTGGGCGGAAATTGAGAAATTTTAGTTTTAAAAATCATTGCATGGGGTCCACACCCTTTGTTTACACACAATGCATAGGTACACACGAGCACTGTGTAAAAGGTGTGGACCCACAAATTTTTTCTTTGTAGAAAAAATTCGGGGTCCACAGGTCCCACATGTTTCACTTGCGGATCCCCGCGGGCGATTTTTTGAACCTATTTTTCCCTAAAAAATGAAATTTAAAGCCTAAAAACAAAATGTAAATGGATGAAATGCAAGTTAAGGAGGATGTGGATTACCTAGAGCTGACGGTTCTTGATTCCAATGGAAGGATTTTCCGGGATCTTCACAGGAACTTTTTTACCCAAAATCTCTCACTTTTCACTCTGAACTCAAATGGTAAAAATGAAGTTAGAAAAGTAATTTTTATAAGCTTTTTTGAATAAATGAATTTTTAATTTGTTTATTTTCACTTTAAAAAGGTAATTTTTGAAAACATTTTTATTTATCTTAAACAGGAATGTGTAATGTTTCGAGTTTTTGTGCAGAAAATTGGATTTTTCGGGAAAATTGATCATTTTTCGATGAAGAGCATACTTTTATCACTTTTTTGGAATCTTTCAAAAATTTACGAAAAAGCGAAACCCTGGAGTCCTATTTTAAGCCCTTTTCAGACTCTCGAAAATTGAAAAGATTGTTGAGCACTTGATTATTCGAACTCATTAAAGTAAATGAATGATCGTCCTTTCAGTATAAGTTTACCCCTTTTCCGGACTAAAATGGACTATTTACGAAAAAGGTATACATTGACTAATTACGGTCAATAGAGTTCTCTTCTGCATTATTTTATCCTTTTTCGAGCTCGAGAAACTAAATTTACGAAAAATTACAACCATGGATTTTTCTTAAGTTTTTCTTCTGACTCCCTAAAATTGAAAAACACTGAGTTTCTCCTATACTAGACTCGTTAATATTTAACAGTAAAGGATCTGTTCAATTTTTAATAGGAACGAACCACTCCTTCTTAGGGTTCGAATCTTAAACTAAGTTGGACTCATCTGAAGGATGAGCTTATAAACAAGAAAATGTTATCCTCCTCAAGCTTGTCAAAAATAAAGAGGTACTTGCCAGAAATGGTGGGGGAAAAGAGAGAAAAACGAACCTGTTTGTTACATTTTGACTATTCAAAAAACCATTAACCACTCTTGAACACGACACTTTTTTTCACCTGGGTTGGGAAAATCCTTTGCCTAACAGTTAATCAAACCATATTGAAATTTTTTAGCTGGTTTCCGGGTATTAGCTTTGGGTCAGTTGTCACCAAGCCATCTGCAGTGTCGTTATGTGTTTAAGAGGACAGTTCAAACAAACCATTCATCTGCAAAATATTTGTCTTCCATTTTTACCATCCCTGAGTCAGTCCTTGCCAATATATTTATTCAAAACTTGATCTATGATTTCATGTTGTGGGCTTGCCTACGACGGATCACTTTCTATTGACGACAACTCATTATCTAGGAAGTTGATCTATAAAACATTAGTACCTTAAAATTTTCATGCCTCAATGGCAGGTTTCTCGCCTTCAACGATAGGTTGCATCATTGACCTTCGATCGAATGATTCTGTGACATGTTCGACTTTAGCTAATTCATTCAGATTTTATGGATTGTACTGAGTACATTGAGGGCCATTGAAATTACTGGTGGTTACTCTCACACTTGTTAACAGTTCACATTATTGACTGCTAATCAAGTGGTTTCTACCATGTTCGACTTCGACACATTCATTCACATGGATAGAATCGTACTAGTTCGAGAAGCAGAAATCAAGACCCTGGATTTAGTTTCTACCATCCAGGCTACAAGGAATTTTGTTATTCATTTATACAGTGGACTATTCATAAACATATGGTTGTGTCCATACTATTTCTACACATGTCTATACTGTTGATGTATTGAAAAATCATTCCTGTATCTGAACAGTTTAAGTCAGTTTTCTAGTTAGTTTTAATCTGAGTATGGGAATGCCTACCTCAGCGATGATATGTCTACATGTATATATTTTTCATTGAATGTTTTTACAGGTTCCGACAGGGGTTTCCACAGGATGATCCTTGAAATGACAAAGTACTTCACTCTTCATACATGACAGACTCTATCTTCATCTATTACAGACTTCGCACTTTAGGGGGAAATCTGTTGCACTGAAAATTGTCACTTTGACATTCTGCTATCTGTATGAGCTCATTATCACTCATACTATCCCCCTTTTCAAGTCTAAAAACATCAGTTCCTCATGTCAAGCCTTAAAAATAAGAGAAAATCTCTAAAACTTTGGTATCGCACTTTCTCTTTGTCTTACCTGCGGTCCCACACCTAATAGTCATGTCTCCTACGAACCTGACCACATTTTCTCTGTGTTAAGAGTGTGGACCCCTGTAAAAGATTAAAAGGGTGCAATTAAACTCAAAAATCTCACTTTCAGTCATTTATAGAAGCTTCTGGAAGGAATCTTGCAGTAGAAAATCCGTTCCTTTTAGGTTCATGTATCCCATGCCTTAAGGAGCTAACCTCTTGATGTAAGGAGCTTATTCCTTTGAAGGAGGACTCTATCCCTTCATAATTGGAACTGTAACCACCTCTTTTGCACTATAAAAAGAGGCATTGGGTAGCCTCAAAGGGAGTTCAAGCTTTAGTGTTGTTTGAGGTAAAGTGCTGTTGGAATTTAGACTCCTTTAACTAAGATTTTATGAGGAGAGATTACATACCTGTGTATATCTCGGTTAGAAGAGTGCAAGACCTGTCAAAGTAGAGGAAATTATTGCTTCGAACCCTGAGAGGACCTATTCAACATCAACGCTGAAAAGGTTGTAAGGTTCTTCTACTATTTCAAAGTTAATACAAATAAGTTTGTTTTTCTCAATAAATTTTCATTTGATTGTTTATTTTATGGATTCCTTGATCACCATAATATATATGTTTGATAAATATATGCTATGAAGGTGCTATTAATGTTTGATTTTTTGTGATTGTAGGTCTTCAAATATAACTCTTTCGGACGAAGGCCGTCTGCTTCAAACAAGCGTTGGATCGAGGTAGGATCATAACACCTTTGTAGCATTTACTTATAAATCGTTATATATCTAGAGAAATATAGATTTAATTGTCTGTTTGTTGCTAGAATATCTTCTGATACTAGGGGGATCGGTCTTGTCTGCAAGATCGATTTATCTGGCCAACACCTGTACATGGCATCCTTGTAATCTTTGAAAAAACTGTAAACACCATGTTCTTTTAAAAACTTCTACAACTGTTGAGTCTTCATTTATTAGGTTCATGTATGATGGCTCATATCCAAGATAGTATCCACCTTTGTTGGTCTTCCTCTTTGTAGCCATCGTGCTTTAATGTCTTCTCAGCCTCGCTTGATCAGTGATACCTGCAAACCTTTGAAAATCCCAGCCATAGCTTAGGCTCAGTGAAATAATTATTAAGAACTCAATAACACGTAAAGAGGGAATGGAGAATGAAAAATGACTCAATTTGAAAAGATTTTGAAGTTTGATGACAACTCATAGCATAATTATGACTCATACATGCTTAAAATGGTGATGATGACTTCATCCATGATCATTGCACCTTGATCCGAAACCTAATTGACTCGAATGGCATCTACCATATCCCTTTAAATCATTTTCTGACACCTAGTAATTTTTTTGAAAAGACAAACAGGAATCCTTACTTTTGTAGCATACCTAATGTATTTCTGGGCATTTTTGCTACGAAAGTATTGCAGTTTCGTAGCAAAAAGTGCATTTTTTATGTGTATTTCACTACGAAAGTGTGGTTTCTTGGCTAAAATGACTCTTTCAGTGCTATAAACTTGGGAAATGAAAATTTTCAAAAACTTATGGCTGATGTGACATGAAAGGATTTGAATGAGGGTGGGTTTAGACCTTAGGATAGGCTAAATTAAAAAAAAATAAAAATTTCCTTGACCAAGTAATGAAAAATGAGTTCTATGACCCTACCTTTGACACATGAACCCCTAAGACTTTGTCAAATGATGTTTCATTTTTTTTGAGTGATAACATGCTTAATAACAATATGTTGGACTCCGAAGCATCTCATAACTTTCTCCAACTATCTGTCATGGAACATTTGGGTTTGCAAATTAGCAGGACTTACAAATACTTGTACTCGTTTGAATCTAAGAGAGTAAAATTCATGGGGATGATAAAATATTTGGTGGTAAATCTGGCTCAAAATCCAGAAAAGAGCATGGTGATGGAAATCATGGTGGAAAACATACTGGCCAGGTTTGGGATGATGTTGTCTAGATCATGGGGGTCAAAAATTGGAGGTTCGATAAAGCTTGATTTGACATACGCCACCATCCCTGTTTTCGGTGGACAAGAATGAAGATTATACAGAGAATCAAGATTCATGAAAATGGTCACTAAGGTCAATGGCTCCACCAACTCTCCTATATAAGGGAAGGATTGTGAATTATCCTGCTTAATGATGGAAGAAGATGAATTGATTCTTGAGGAGACCAAGGTCCTACCCTCAAAGCAGATAGACCATCAGAGGAAGGAAGTAGATGAAATCTGGACGTTGTAATTTGACGAAGCCTATTCTAAGGAAGGAAATGGGGTCGACATCCTCTTGATATCGCCTCAAGTTTGTTTAATTCCCCTCTCTTTTAAACTGGATTTTAAAGCCACAAATAATGTAGACGAGTATGAAGCATTATTATGGGTTGAAATTAGCAAAAAACATGAATATTCAGAGTCTCAAGGTGTTCAGAGACTCAAAGCTGGTGGTGAAACATGTGAGGAACCAGTGCCAAGCAAAGCATCCTCAGCTCAGGGTCTATAGGAATGAGGTTTGGGATTTGATTGAAAAATAAAAATATTAGATTTCAACATTCATTTTATGCCTCTTGAAATAAATAGGATGGAAAACTCACTATTTGTGGCATCTAGTAATTTCCACCCCCCGCAAAACCCACAGTTGAGATACAAAATTGAGGTTAGATACCGACCCTCCATCCCCAAAAATGTCAAAAATTGGCAAGTCTTTGAAGATGAGGATCATATTAAGCATTTCCTAGAAATGGTGGGAGAGTTATTAAATTTGGTAATCGATCAAGAAGAAGAATCAGTGGGTGAAGAACAAAATTCACGGTGGGAGGAGACTTTTGTTGGGCATAGAGTTCTCCAATTGAAAGGGAACACCATTCCTAGGGCCTGGTACCCATGGAGAGGATTTTCAACAGAAATGATATCCATGTTAATCCTAATAAGCCAGAACTAGATGAACATGAGCAAGATTTCAACATCAAGATAGAGGAAGACCACAAGCTCATAAAATTGTCTAAAGGAGTCCCCAGGGAGTTCAAACAACAATACTTGTAACTTTTTAGATCTAATAAAGATATCGTATCCTGGTCTTACCAATATTTAAATACATTCGATGTGAATATCATACAACATAAAATTCCCCTGAAAGAAGATGCCAAACCTCTTAAACAAAAGTTGTGAAAAATATACCCACTCTTGCTCCCAAACATTGAGAAATAAATTAAAAGGTATTACAAGAAAAGATCAGCATACCCCTACGGTATTCTGAATGGTTGGCAAAATTAGTATCAGTAAGAAAGGAAAGTTGGGAAATTAGGATGTGTGTGGACTTCCAGAACCTGAACAGGGCATCATTGAAAGACAACTACCCCCTACCAAAAATGGACCATACTTTACAGAAGGTGGTAGGATCCACCTCAATGTCCATGATGGATTGATTCCCAGGGTATAATCAGGTAGTTGTGCGTCCGATAGAACACAATAAAACAGAATTCACCATGCCTTGGGGAACCTTCATGTATGCCTGAATGCATTTTGGTCTCATAAACGCGGAATTCACCTTTGATCGACCCTTGGACATCACATTTGTAGGTGATCAGGATAAGTTCGTAGTTTTCTACTTGGATGACATTATAGTTTTCTATAAAACATATGAAGAGCACATTGAGCACCTTAAACAAACTTTTGAGAATTGCAGAAGTATGGGTTATCCTTAAATCCAAAAAAATCATAGTTTGCATTGAAGGAGGGAAAACTATTGGGGCATATAGTAGCTAGAGAAGGAGTTAAGATTGACCCTCAGAGAGTCAATACGATAAAGGGTATTCCATTGCTGAGAAATAAGAAAGAAATACAAGTCTTCCTCAAGAGAATAAATTTATTAAGATGGTTTATACCCGTGGAAAATTTTAGGGTCTAATATTCACACGTGGACTAATTTTCCATCCTTTTTCTAAAAAAACAATTCGCAAATTTCCATTTTTTTAAAAATTGATTCGCCCAAATTTTATAGTATAAAATTATTTTACCCTAAAAATCGCCAAAACATATACTAGTATAAAATAATTATAAACCTAAATAGTTTTACAAAAATATCATTCCAAATTTTACAATTTACATATTGGGGACTAGTAAGATTCGCCAAGGTTTCTAAACTTTAAGATAAACTTCCATCCTTCAAATTTACCCTGTTTATACCCAACTATGCTAAGAGAGGCAGAAGTATCACTCACATGTTGAAAAAATACAATGAGGTAAAATGGACTACCCCATCTAGGGAATCATTTTTTAGAATGAAATAGACCTTTACCAAAGCACCAGTCCTAGTTATTCTGGATTATCTAAAGCCATTCTCTATTTTCTCCTTTGCATCTCCTCACACTATAGTTGTAATGTTACTGTAGAAGAATGACGACAAACATGATCAACCCATCATGTTCTTTAGTCAAGTGCTCAGAGATGCGGAGTTGAAATACAATATATTGGAAAAGCAGACATATGCCCCGGTTAAGGCATTGAAGGCTTTCATGGTCTACATTTTACAATCTTTTGTTACGACTTATGTACCCACTGCAGCTGTGAAAGATATCTTGGTACAAGGTGACAGTGAAGGAAAGAGAGGAAAATGGATAGCTAAGATACAATAATATGAGATGGAAATTAAGGCCACAAAGTTGATCAAGGGGCAAGGGTTGGCAAAGATCCTATCAGAGTCAAATTTCCAGGCCCTGGGGATAAATCTATCAACAACAGTCAGTGGCAAAGAAGAAGGGGGTAAATATTTACACTTTTGAATAGATACCTCGACACAGAGAACCCATTTCAAGTATCTGGTGTCCCCCTAGTACAAAGACATAATGGAATACTTGCTGACACTGAGGTTTCCACCAAAATTTGACAAAGTAAAGTACCATGCTCTAAGGTTTATGTATCAAAGGTTCATAGTGGCAAATGGGTGCCTAAACTGGAGAGATTCGGTGGGGATATTACTATAATATCTAATGGAGGAGGAAACCAAGGAGGTTATGGTCGAGTTCCACAATAGTGTATGCGATGGGAATTATATTTGGCGAGAAACCGCTCACAAAATATTGAGCGTAGGTTTCTTCTGGCCTAAATTGTTCAGAGATGTCCAAGAGCATGTTAGGGCTTGCAAAAAGTGTCAAGCTTTCACCAAGAAAAAAAATTCGTGCCTCTCCCACTCATTCTAGTTCACGTGGAAGAACCATTCAAGAAATTTGGAATTGACTTCATTGGTGAAATTCATCTCGTGTCCAGCAATCAACACAGGTGGATCCTAACTACCACTGATTACTTCATGAAGTGGGTCAACACGATGTCAGCCACAAACGCCACACATGTAGTAGTGATGAAATTTTTAGAATACAATATGCTTTCAAGGTTCAGGTGTCCAAGAAAAATAATAATTGACAACACCCATGCTTTCAAATCTGCAAATTTTGTAAGCTTCTGTCAGAAATATAATATCTTGCTTGGACATTCAACCACCTGCTACCCCCAAGGAAATGGGTTGGCCAAGTCCTCTAACAAGACCTTTGTCAGGATCTCAAAGAAGATTATAAGTGAGAATCAAAATAATTTGGACGCCTAGTTGAAATTTTCTTTATGGGAGAGCCAAGTTACAACCAAAAGGTCCACATGTAAATCCCATTATGAGTTATTATATGACAGAGAAGGTGTATTTCCCACACTGTTGGCATTACCAGTGGCATGGTACTTGCAAGATAGTGAGGAGGAACCTAACACTCTCATGAGGAGGATGAACCAGTTGGTTGAATTTCATGAGAGCAGGGAATAGGTGAATCATAAAATGGTGATTTATCTAGACAAGATGAAATCCTTGTTTGACAGGAAAGCCAAGGATAGAGGTTTTCAACTAGGGGATTTGGTGTTAATATGGGATGTTAGAAGGGCTAACAAAGGGAAGCACGAAAATTTTGACCCATTGTGGTTTGGACCATTCAAGGTTGCAAAAGCCAAGGGAAATAACACCTTCATGCTAGAGAATTTGGAAGGCAATATACTTGAGCCACCTGTCAATGGGCAGTTCCTCAAGTTCTATTTCCAACACTAAAAAGATTCCCCTGGTCCATTGTACATACCACCTCACTGTAAATAATTTGTTTTCATTTTTTTCTACCATCTCTTTTATTATCATTCCAAGTGATTTTGCAATAATATGACTCCATGCCCAAAAGTATGTAGAAATCTGGTCTGTAGGTTCTCAACATGCAGATTGTCACACTCTGTCCCCAATTGGAGCCAATGTTTCCATGCTAACCTCAAGAAATATCTCGAGGCACCAAAAGAAGAAGAATTTTGTGCATTAAGGAAAAATATGCATAAATGGTCCATAAGGGTAAATAATGAGTGCACGACACTTCACAATTTGATCAAGCAACTGGTGTGTGCACGGTCACTGCACAGGTAGATCAAGAAACTGGTGTGTGCACGGTCACTGTGCAGGTCGATCAAGCAACTAGTGTGTATGCATTCCGTTAGGTGCTAGAACACAAGTGAAGGACGAAATCGACACCCCAGAGAGGTTGAAGTTGGCCGATGAGCCAGCCAATCAGAAGCATTCTAGGGGCTGACTCCAAATGGTTAGAAGACTCTCATGACTCGCTAAAAAGAGTGGTGGGAACCACTCAAAAAATTCCAGAAGAAATCAATGGGGGAAGGTAAGACTTGAATGCAACATGTTCTACATGCCTGACACATGGCCTCTCACCTACTCGGTATCCCTCACCCAATACCCATGAAACATGTGTTAGTCGGCTGATGTCATCCTGACATCAACCCTCTAGTTGTCCCTATTTTGTCCTAAAAAGGTTAGTTCCCTCCACATTTTTCACCTGACCATTTTCTTTTGATGTTTGTGTTGTTACTAGTATGGAGCTCAGGTAAAGGACCATTCTTGTGCACATGCCTCTCCTCAAGTCACTCTCATCATCTCAGGTATTTGGTTAGCTTCCCAGTTTTACTTCTTTTATAGTATAACTCTCCTTTTTTTAATAATGCAAAATTCTACCCCCGAGAATCCTCGGGCCCCAGAGGTCAGGGCCACCCTTGGCCCTGACCCACTCATGGATGCCCAGGCTTAGCTTTGTGACCCCATTTACCCTTTCAACATATTAAATGAGTGTCATGAGCTCATGGGTTATAAGTGGCGGGGTGAATACCTGTTTAGGGTGGTAGAGTCGAGATTATAATTTCAAATAACTCCCTCGGTCCATCATTTCCCTGAATTTATCTCCTGGCTTGCTCATGCGTACATTGAACAAAATGGATTTTTCCTCTCCTCAAAAGGAAATAAAATACTTTAAATCACCCCCTAGTTAATAAAAAAATCCCTGTGCTACCCACCCTCTCATGATTGCCTCAAATTCTTTGAGGTAACCCTCATGTGTCACTTTTTGAACCTACCTCTTGGGAAGAAAAGGTCTCTCCTCGGATTAATCACAGTTGCAAAAGTGTATGCCTTACCCCTCACTGAAAAATTCCCACTGTCCTTGTTTCATGATACCGTCCAGCCAGTCCTGGAAATTATCTCAAGCATGTTTAGGAAGGACAATGCCAGTTGGGTCACTAATCCTTACTTAGGGTTTTTTTACCTCATCATGCTACCA
>JAXQQM020075046.1:17500-25804 GCA_034641835.2 Pinus albicaulis
ATGAAACAAGTGGGAAATTTTGGAAGCCCACAAGACAATGCTTCATTTCATATTCCACAAGGAATACAAACAACCAAGTGAGGTTTCTTATAAAATGAACAATGTGGAATGGATAAAGAGCCTTTTGGAAGAGAAGGGATTTGAACAAGGAATTTGATGGGCAGCAGCAGAAGAGAGAGAGTACAATATAAGCAGCAGTTCAAAAATAATTTTGACAGCAAAATAGTCTATGAGGTAACCAACATTTGTAACTTGATGTTGTGACTGAGAAATTTATGTTCTCTTATATGTTGCAATATGAAAAAAAACATGTTGTACACTAATGAGGTAGGAGCATCCTGTGGGTTGTAGCCTAAAAATAACTTGTGGGAGTTGGACCTCCATTTGAGGTAGGATCCTCTTATAGGTTGTAGCCTACAAAATTTTGATGTAATAAGGAGTAGCAGATTTCCTTCACATCACTTTCAGCCTAACATTCTTGTTTTTCTCCCTTCAGTCCAATTTCCAATTACATCTTGTGTCTTCATTTGTTGTTTCTTAATGTTATGTGTGTTAGCGTCAGTATTTTCATACTTCCACCAGCGATCAAAACACATTTTGCATGTGCATCTGAGGTGTCCCACTCTAAATAATTTTCAATCATTCCATTAGGTAATAATATAAAATTGTTCCACTTTGGCGGTTGTTCTTATCAAGTGTCTCATTTTCCTTCACAATTAGATGCCTTCTCACCCTCTTCCATGTCTTCATCGTGCTGAGAACAATCTTCTCTCATTTCACTTTTAGTCAAAATCACTCACTGAGTCAGTTTCTTTCATTTCTCATTAGGTCACTAGGGTTTCATTAGATCAAATCATTGCATTGTCTCATTTTCAATAAAGGGAAACAAAAGGTGTGAGAGTGATCCCAATAATGTCTCTTTACCATGTAAATATTATCTCCAATATGATTTCCAAAGTTGAAATTTTATTTCAAGTGTGAGTTTCATTCCAAGATGTAATTTTATTTTTATTCATGTAATTTTATGTCAGTTCAATTGTAATAAGTACTCAGTCTCCCAAGGCTGCCAACTCATATTTCCACATTCCAACACATCAAGTGTCAAATAAAAAAAGTGTCTGCTTCAAAAATTGATCAAATTTCAAAGGGAGTTGTCTTTTTCCAAGGGTGCTTAAGTCATCGTTTTCCACAAGCACTAAACCCTAATTTCCTCTCCCACTAAGCTAGGGTTTGCTATGGAGTCAGAGACATATGAAAAGAGGAGGCATAAGGTTGGTCATATCAGTAAGTATGATTTCATTCCAAACTCATAAAAATCATGTCTCCATCATTTTCCAAGAAATCATTCCAAGAGTCAAGCCATTTTCCACTCATAGGGCCAGTTTTACTTCAAAGTATGTTTCTGACCAAACATAGATGAATTTAACAGAAGTGAGAGAGTTTTTTTTCCATCATAAGTCCAAGAAGAAAAACATCCTTCTATTGTTACACATGTGTCATGGTTTGGGATAAATGTCAAGAATACAGGTGCTACAAGAGGTTTGCTGCATTTCAAGAGTGACCATGGGAAAATCAAATTTTCTCCTAGCTGGAGTGTCCAAATTACTTTCTTGATGAGTCAAATGATAACTATATAGAGATATATTTATAATTCATTATCTTGAGCTCAATTTGGAGTTGAGGAAGGCTTCCAAAAGTTTCTTGCAATAGCACTCTGCATTTCTGCACCCTCATTCTGCACTTTTTGACCAGTCTTGGGAGAGTTGATTTTTGAGGGGCCATACTTAATCATTTTTAGTTATTGATAGGTCCATTTTGTAGAAAATAGAAATACATTTCCAAAGAGATATCATGGAGCATATTTTGACACCGATAAGGAATTCAAAAACAACCTTCAATTTGGGGGTAAAATGGCGCTGCGCATAGGAGTTTGGCATTGCACATAGAGCTCTGGCGCTGCGCATAAAGAGAGAGAGAGAGGAGCACTCTTTTGGCGAATCCAATGGAAATATGGAAGACATAAGTGGGTTAATAATTATGAGTACATTCCCCCTGTACTTTTTCTAAGAATTTGGAGCA
This sequence comes from Pinus albicaulis, assembly GCA_034641835.2. Classification (NCBI taxonomy): domain Eukaryota; kingdom Viridiplantae; phylum Streptophyta; class Pinopsida; order Pinales; family Pinaceae; genus Pinus; species Pinus albicaulis. The sequence goes on from JAXQQM020075046.1 coordinate 19,580, forward strand.
AAATTGGTGAGGCAAAAGGGCCAAAAACACCCAAAACATCATGTTTCTGCCTCTTTTTAAGGGTGGCACTGCACATAGAGGCAGTCTTGGGAAATTGAACTTTTGAGGGGTAAAAATAGCTCCAAATCAGAAACTACTAGAATATATTGAAAATAGACAAGACACGCTTTCCAATTAGCTATCATGAGCTCAATTTGGAAACCGGGAAGTTAGTCAAAAGTGACCTGCAAGAAGGGTTATTTTTTCCTCCTTAGCGCTGCACATAGGACAAATTTTCTCTGTTTTCGAGTTTTCACTGTTTGTCACGTAATTTTTTAGCTTTACCTCACTATTTGGGATTTTCACTGATGTAATTGATAAAGATGAATGTAATTATGATGAGGATTATTTTACTATAGGTATATTCATTAGCTTGAATCTTATAGAGGTCAAATGAATCAGTGTCTTCTCTTTTAGAGGCAAGTTGTTGGGTCTTCCTAGTCTCATGGATTCGACTCCTTGAGGCTAGGGGGAGTTATTTTGAGGTCTATATCTTCTTCTTATTTCTTATTTGTAAGGGTTGGACTCAGTTGGATGCTTGGCCTTTGAAGAGACATACTTTGTATAAGTTCTAAGTAGGAATATTAATCAAATTTGCAGTTATTTTTATGTGATCCCTGTGGTATGGTGTTTAGTTCAGTTTTTCCTTTTTTTTTTCATTTTTTGAAATGTATTTTTAATTTTATTCATCATTTCATAACTTCTAAGTGAATTTATGCCAATTAGATAAGCATAATGCATTCTCATATGCTCTGTTTTGGGTCGAAAATCATAGTCTGTAATTTCTTCAGTTTAGAAAGAACCCATAATTTCACCATGCTCTTTCTAACTCCTCACTTGTCTTGATCATCCCACCCATTGAAATCCTAAAGATATAAATCACTATGCCTACCTTTCCCCTTAGAACACCCTACAAATTTTGACCTAATTTCCCTTGCCCTGACTATTTTTCTCCTTCTGAACCACCCTATACAATCAAAATCAAAACCCTAAGCTACTATACCTAGCCTAATATCTTCCTTACTCAGCCATCTTGTTTGTGATACTTATGGAGAGAGCCCTCTCCTTTCCTAGTAGGGCTAGCTACTTGGATAAGCGTGGTTTGTGGCTACCTCGGAATTGCCTTCTTCAGCCCGAGGTTCAATTCGAGTGATAAAAATGTGAATGATCTTGAACTCTTGATAAGTAATCTACACATTTCTCTCTTTGACACTTACAAAAATAATTCAATAGAGCATGAACATGACCCATTATTTTCATAATAATGTAAATATGAGCAAAAATAAATAAATTATATTAAATTAATTATTTACCTCCCCCCGCTCTAAGTAATTTGCAATCATAAATATCAATTGGTATCAAAGCAAGTTCCTTTAGTGACAGTCTAACAACTGGAAGGAGGTCATAAGTTAGCCAAATGGCTAGTCAATAAGGATTTTAAACAAATAAATCCCCATTATTCACTGGTACAAACTATTTTTGATCAAAATTCATAATGAATACATACTTAATGTCTCTTGGAATAGAAGTCTGGGTTGTGGTGATGGTACGATATGAAGAATCGAAGGAAGGGACTAGTGACAGAGATGAAAAACTGGATTTCATAGCTAATGCAAAATATATGAATGCCCTCCCAAGTGGTCTATGTGATTTTTCATTTATCAAAGTAATTTATTGTCATACAGCCAAAGAAATCTGGGATAAATTAGAAAATATTCACGAAGGAGATAAAAAGGTAAATATGGCCAAATTTGTAATATCCCAAAATGGGGATGCATAAATACATGAACACAAAACTAGAGTAGTAGTGATAAATCAACTCATAAAATGTATGAAGAGCACATAGCCATCATATTAATGTTACAACAGAAAAATTTATACAAGATCTTGAGGAAATAATCACTTAAGTTAGGCAATACAAACCTCAAGAAAGCATGTACATGAAATATGAAGTATACCGCTACACATAAAATGCCCAAGGCTATGACAACGTGGTTTTATTAGAGATAAATATTTCTGGAGTATGTCGATACATGGATATGGAAATATACAACTCATAAAATTTTTGGAGCAAAGATATAAACCCCCAAAGGCAATTCCAAGATAATCCGGAAAGGATTTCCTGAAATATGCAAAAGTACAAAAATGCCGGAGTTGCAGTCCTAGGAATGAATAGCAGCTGCAACTCAAGATCTGGATGGATATGGCTGAAAAAGTTGCACAATATTAATAAACCTCCTCCAATGGATCTTCCAAGTGAAAGGCTGATCCGAACACTGAAGACCTCACCCTCCAACAATCACTGCAAACCCTCATTGCAAATGCTCACTGAAAATAATGTAGTCAAGGAGAGGGACTACGCTGTAGGAGATAGAAAATGTATTGGCCAAGTGCCAAGATCTGAAATCTTCTCCAAAGGCTTCCTCACTGATATCCCAAAGGAAAGAAAACTTAATTATCTGAAAAATAAGCTCCGGAAGTGGTGTTGTGAAACCTCCACTGCAACACCCTGCAACACAACGTTATACTCTGCAGAAATAATGTTGTAGGTAAAGGAGGTGGCTTGGCCTTAAGCCTAAATGTGGAGAAATGAAGTGCAAGCTCCCTCAAGAGTCCTCTCTTGGAAGGAGAAGGAATTCCTAAATAGGAATGCATTGTGCTAAGTAGCACAACAATCTCAACCAAACAGTTGAAGAAAGCACAATAGTCATCCAGACCACAAATTCAATAATCCATAACATGTCTTGCTATGGATTCCTTGCCCTCCTTTTATACAAATGGAATCCCTATCACCTTGGGTCCCACTCATTAGGGTTTCCTCCACCAAGGAATCTTCCTCCCACTATCACTATGATGTCTCCAAAGATGATCTCCACCTCTTATCCCAACACTGTTGACTTGGTCAAACTTGACCTTGTCCACATGCAAAAGTCCCTTTTCACACATGAGGGTGTGAAATATAGCCATAATAATGATCCATTTTCTCATCATAAGGGATTTTGTTCCTATTTTTGAAATGTATGGGCTTCCTTACCCATTTATTCATCTCCAAGGTGTAAAAAGAAAAAATCAATATTCCAACTAGCTGTATGCTAAATTTAGAATATTACAAAATTTCAAGTATATAGAACATAGTTTGAGACATTAAAAATGAATGAAGATGCATATATAGCTAAATTATTCTTAAGAGTTGATGAATTCTTCAATGTCATTATAGGTCTAGGGGAAACAATCAAGGAAGGTGTAATAGTTCAAAAAATATTGAGGTCATTACCATATAAATTCAATCCTAAGGTTTCAGCTATAGAAGAGACGAAAAAATTTAAAATTTTGTACATGGACCAATTACTTGGTTCCATGACAGCGTATGAGATGAGAATTCCAAAAGGGAAGTGTTGGCTTGAGGGTTTCTGGCCTAGGTTTGGAGTTAAGGTTAACCAACAAAACCCTCTTACTACTATCCCTTTCAGCACTGACCTGCTTGCGCAAGTCAAAGTCTCACCCGAAGTAGTATGGGGGGGTTCTGGAACCAGGTTTCCACACCCTGCGAAAGATTTAAAATGATGTGGGTTTCTTCAGATCTAAAACAATCGTGATCATACCTTCGCAACATAAGCCCTAACCAGAAACCCTAACCAGACAGATTTAGGTCAAATACACAGAATACCTTATGTGTGCACTAAAACAGACTCCAAAATCCTTGTAATTACCCTTAATACATATTCTTAAAGCTCAAAAATAATAGATCCATTCATTTAACATTCATTTGAAGAAGAAAATAGTTGCGCAATCGATTTGAATACAGACAACATAGTAATCGGAAATAACATGCAGAAACGATCATAAATCAAATAACAGATGCATTTAGTACTAAGATATTATCTAAAATATTTCTTCATTCATTAACAGTTCATATCTCCCTTAGAACAAATTCAGTTTACATGCGCACATAGCCAACGAGGTCTGCACATAGCATAACTAAGGTCTCCGCGCAAAAAACTAGTAGGAGCCTTCTAACCTAGAAGATTAGCTAAAATATAAAAATACAGTCATATCTCTATCATCCACATTAACATTGTCTCTATCAACTCAATCTAGACTCCTATTTATACTTTTATCTTGTGCTCATCTAAGGTCCGCAACTGTGGTTTTCAGCCCCTAGTTCTACCCTTTGACCCATTAAAACTAATAAGGGGCTTAGACCCGTCCCAAATCCCCTTGACTTGTGCTACACATGACTAAACTTACAAAAACTTTACAAAAATATTCCAAAATATATCAAAAATTGGACCAAAGGGACCATGCTCCAACAGGCCCCCAACAGAATCTTATGACTCATCGTGAGTCACAACGGTACTAGATTCTTCTTCTCTTTCTGTAGTTCTTCAATAGTGGCAGTAAAGGGAGCCATGATGCCTACACTATGATCTTTTACACTCTGCACAGTACTAGCTTTTGCAAGGTCAACCCTTCTTCAAAAAGGTTTATACTTTGCAAGGTCTGATCTAGGTTCTTAACTGCTACATCGAGGTCTTGAGGCAGCTTCATTTCCTCATCCACCCTTGGCTTCATATGCTCAATCACAATATGCTTCTTCCTACGGATATCCTCGACTTCATCTTGCAGAACTTGGTTGTTCTGTAGGCAATCATGTGCTGGGAAAGAATGAAAGTGGGCAAGGCCTCCTGCAAGTCATCAAATGCCTACTCCTTGGCGTGCAACTCCTGATTGATATTTTGACAAGTGGGTTTGTTTTCACAGAGGTCTACAGTCCCATTGTTGTCTCAAGCAGCATGGAGCCTTTGTCAACATTTGTTGAGATGCTTTCAGATTTTTCTTTTAATAAGGTTGCCCATTGCGTGCGTACCTCCGAGGGAGTCTCGGGTTGTAGCTTAGCCTACAATGTTGCAATCTGCTACTCAAATTCAACCTTAAATGTCTGCACTTTTTTCCTGGAAGACTTAAGCGCAGCAACTAAGCTTTCAATTTTGACTTGTAGCGCAACAAATGTAGGAATAGAAATATCGTCGCACAGCCTGTCAATCAAGTGTTATAATTCGGCACACTGAGCAATAGCTGCTTGCTACATTGTTTGTGTCTGGAGTGATTCTTTAGTTCTAGTTGCAACCGTATCCTCTGCTTCGGTCAACTGTTTTTTCATGTGCACCTCCCTAAACTACAGCTCATCAAAGATAATTGTTTGGATAGTGTGTATATTTCCACTTGGAAGTTTAGACAGATCAATTCTGACCTCTGGGCAGGTATGCACTTCTGCACATAGCTCGGGCTGCTCCATTGTAATTATTGCACCCGAGAAGGGATGTATTCTACTAGTGGATGTTGCGATGATAATTGTGGTAGGAAGGTTCACTTGAATCGACCTCACTTGATCCATGCTCACTTGAAATTTGTCGGCCTTCAGCTGAAAGACCTGTAATCCAGATTGTAAAGCCTACACCATAGCCTTGTACTACTCTTCCATGGCAGTCCATCTGTCTTTAGAAATAGAAGCGACTTCATCCATAATTTTATCCAAGTCCTCTTATGTCAGAGTGACCTCTTCGACTCCTTCATCCTTGGATCCCTTCCACTTCTTTCACGGACCCTTTGAAGTTTCTGCACCATGTTTGGTGCTGTGCAGAGATTCAACAACATCACTGTCCAACCCATGTATGCCACTAGGGTCCACATCAACTTTGCCTCCAATTTTTTTCTCTGTATCCTTCTCTGTTTCTTCTGCAGGCTCTTTCTCACTGTCCTTCTCTGTGCCTGTCGTAGCCCCACCTCTTTCTCTTTAGCACCTGGATTTGTTTCTTTCCCTGAGGTATAGGCTGTAACAGGCTGAGTGGAGCTGAGCCCCACTTTCCATGCCGCTATTGAGGTTGCAATGACGTGGTTGACCTTTGCCTTAGTCACCATGAAAGGTAAGTTAAACCACGTAGGGTCACTGTGTGCCCCGATCTGCACATGGTGCATTGTCATATGGAAATCAGTGATGAATTTATACTTCTCATATATTGCTGATGATAATATTGGTCATGAGTTGATTACAACAGCCAACATACCCTCAAATAGTACCCAAAAAATATTTGTTTCTTTCACACACCTGGAATCAAGGGAATCCCTGTTAGTATGAATTCTTCGTCGAAGTGTACGAAAAAGAACCACTTTAGCTACGCATAACTA
>JAXQQM020063873.1:0-57539 GCA_034641835.2 Pinus albicaulis
ATTACCATCATTAAAAATATCAGGATAAAGGGAAAAATGTGAATCTGAAATAATGCATTTAAAAATGTTTCTATTTGAGAATTCTTGTACATTATGCTCATTGTAAATTTCAGATTCTAAATCATTCCTTTGTGTACTCATGCTTTTTTGAAGAAGATTACTTTGCTGCTCTGATTTCAGCATTTTCTCATCATGAAAAGATTCAGAAATTTGTACAACAGTTTGTATGCTTTTATTTACTTTGATTGTTGCTTACACTTGCTGATTTTGATTTTCTGAATTTACCTCAAAGTAGCTTTCAGATTTCAAGGCGGCTCTTTCTCCAAAATTGCTGCTATTGTCTTCTTGTATTTTATTAGAAATATTTTCCAATCTTTGTGAAACCTCTTCATCACAATTTATTTGCACACCCAAATTAGAATTCCCATTTATGTTAGAAGAGGATGGAACAAAGTTTGAACTAATTTCATATGGATCGGGAATAGGAGGAAGAGAATAATTATGTTCAAACCAATCTAGTGATTCTTCTTTCATAAGTTCATATTTGAAATTAAATTTTAAACAATTCAAATGAAATCAAATATTAAAATCTCTAACAGACTCATTTTCATTTCGTAGACATTCAATTTCATCACATACCTGATCATAATCATAATGGTTAAATTTACAAACGAAAATTGTAAAAAATTGATCCCAACTGTGAATTGAGGCAACCGAAAGAGTTCTACACCAGTTTCTGGCTTTTGCCGCAAATGTGAGAGTAAAAATTCTGCATAAAATGGCTTCATCAATTCCTTGAAAATCATAATTTGAAACATTTTGAATAAATTGACGGACATGATTAAAAGCAGAAGAATTTCTCTCACCATTAAACTTTACCTGAGACAAGAGTCTTACCACTTCGGGTGGAGTATTGGAAGATGCACGTCCATGTATACAACTCCAAATTGGAAGTTTTAAAGGAGCCATTGTAATAAAAATGAAATGTTAGAATTCAAAGACTCCAAAGTAAAACAAATCTCAGGCCCTCCTTCTAGCGCCAAAAATGTTGAAGCCTCAAAAATTGCTGCTACAACATTGGGGGATAACCACCCGGTCCGGACCTTAATACAGCTCCTTTTCCGTTTATGATAGTGGCTCCGAGTGGTTTAACTAGGTCTAGTTACCTTTTCCCTATCGCTATTGGTTTACGATGTATCGTTAACTACCAATAGACAGGGATATCAGATCAATTCTTCTTGCTGATCAGGCAAGAGAATGACCCTTAAGCTGATTTGGGTTCAGCCAAACCACAACTAAGATTTTGCCTCCTCGAGGAGAGGACTTAAAAGAATGTAGAAATTAATATAAATGCAAACTTATTCTATAATGTAAGCAAAAGAAACTAATCTAAATCCTATCTCAATTAGGTAGATATAAATCTATCCCAACTAAGAGCAAGATAATTAAGTAATGAGGATTAAAATATGTCTGGCTTTAAATTAATGTCAAGCTAACGAAGAAATTCAATTTAGCTCACATTTGTGAGTACCAAAACATATTCTATTGAGACCATTTGACTGAAATAATAAATCAACAACACTCCAGAAGAAATTCACAAAAATGATATTGATTATCAAATCAATCAAGCCAATAATTAAACTATAATATGTGGAAGAAATTCAAAACATATTATTATTTAAAAAATTAGTTTTGTAAGACAGATTTCTGAGCAAATCGTTACTCAGAAATCAGAGTTAAATCCATAAGAACAGAGATACATAACAATTTGAGACAAATTATCTATATCAACAGAAATGCATAAACATGAATAAAATGAAACAACAATTTTATTAACATAAAAATGAAAGTGGTATTTGATATAGAAATGCCAAAAATACCATTTAATTGAATCCGCTTCTCTGATCCTGGTCTCTAACAGTACTTTACATTACTTGAATTTCTACTTTCAAGACTAGAGCTGCAGAAATGCAAACTCTTCCCATCATGCATAATTCAAGACATAAAGAAAAAACCTCAATAATGTTCAGATCTGAAATTTTTCTCTCCTCCCCATCTACAACTCTAAACTCCTATTACAAAAAATGCTTTTAGAAGTCTGGAATTGCAGAGGAGAGCAGCCACTATTACATTTTTCAATCTGCAATTTATAATCTTTCCAAAAGTATTTTTAGAAGAGAGTTTGTTGAAGAAAAATCTGCCCAATCCAATTTTAATTGCTCAAAAATTCCAATCTTTAATTGCTGGAGTCTTCTCATTGATTGAAATCTTTTTCCTCAATATCCCTTCTATTGTTTTTCCTGCAAAAAGAAATTAAAATGAATTAAGATGCAACAATAAAATCCAAATATTATTTCTAGCATTAAAAAAAATCCAATCAAATTCTATTTAAATAAATAAAAAATGAAATTTGAGCTTCTCATTGATGTTAATAACAATTTTAATTAACCAAGGATATTATTGATGCATGAATCTGCAATTATTAGAAGAATTTGGACAAATAAAAACAAACTCGGAAAATTGATTTCAGAATAGAATTCGGAGCTTGATCTTCTGCCTGATTTTTGACTCAATAAATGACCAAATCTGTTAGTGAAACCTCCTCAGAAATATTCTCCTCGATTTTCTCTTTCCAATGAGCCATCCTGGGCCTCATTTGGCCAAGTAAAACTCAATCTATGAGCCTCCAAAGTTGATAAGTCAAATCTGATATAAATCTGGAAATTCAATTGCTGGGCTTTAAAAATCAGAATTTAAATTAAAAATCTAATGCTAAATTAACCTATAATTAACTAATAATTAATTCTAATTTAATTGCTAATTATAAATTGAACTAATTAAATATTAATCTAACTAATTAATATAATTAACTATTTATATTTAATATTAATCTAAATAATAATAAAAGTTCAATCTAATTAAATTAATCATATGTTATGTATTAATTAATTTAATTAATATTTAAAATTAATTATTTAAATATTTTATATTTAATCTAAAATTAAACTAACTTATATTAACAATCCACTAACATTAAACTAATGTTCCACTAATATTAAACTAATCATTAAATTAACATTAAAATAATATTAAACTAACATAAGAATACTAACTTAACATTATACTAACCTACCTACACTAAAGCTCCACTACCACTTAACATTAAACTAACCTATCTATACTAATACTAAATTAATATTAAACTTAACATAGAACTAAAACTATCGTATTACTCACATACCTACCATAACACTATAACTCTTATTTCAAACTAATTGTTATGACTCTTAAAACTAACTAACATTACTTTAATTTAACACTATGACTTCTCCCTTATCACTAACGTTATGCTATTCAATATAACTCCATCGCATCGGATAAGATAATGAATCATCGCATCAGAGTTATTAACTCCCATCGCATCGGAGATAATAAACTCATCACGTCGGATGGAGTGAGTGCATCGCATAAGTTCAATGCGACTCATCGCATCGGAGCAAATGCACTTAATCGCATCGGAGTTATTGTATGTAATGTGTTCGTCGGAGTTTTAAAACTTCCGATGCGATGAATTTATTTGTTTTTTTTTATTTTGTTTTTTTATATATAATTTTTATATTATATTAAATTTTAATTTAATTAATTAATTATATAGTAATTAATTTAATTAATTTAAAATTTAACATTAAAAATTGTTTTTTTTTTTTTTGTTTTTTTTTTAATTTTGATTTCATTTTAATGATGTTAAATTAGATTATGAATTTATCTAAGACGATGATTTGCCTATCTAAATTACAGCCACTTTGTCGTTTAGGATTTTTCGGATTTAAATTTATTTGAAAATTGGAGTAAATTATTGAAATCCCGATGCTTCGTTATTTGGCTGTATAAGTAAAAAAATGAAAGATATTAGTCATAACTAACTATGGGTTAATATTTTAAACTAAATGCATTATTGAACTAATTTAATTAAAAAAAATGGAATATAGTACATTTTATGCATTTTTTAACCCAGACGACATAAATGATTAGACTTCAAAGGAGTGTAGTTTACAAACTGGTTGACCAAATGAGACGAAAGAAGCGTCAACAGGAAGCTTATAAAAAAAATGATTTCAACCAAGCAATTAAAACAAGAATCTAAAGAAAATGAAGAATTTACAAAATCGTAAGATAATTGACTTAGTAAAAATCCTAAACGGTGTTTAGCCAAAAATTTTATAGAAAGGGTCCCCATTATTTGATGTGAACAAGTTAAAAATGGGGGGTTGTTGTACCATACAACAATTGGAGATTCACTGGAAGAAACAGTTATCTCTGTTTGATAAAAATGAAATTTTCCTAAAATTAAAGTAAAAATAATTAAGGAAGAGAAAATTATCTTTTGGAATGTTTGACTAGGTTCATTAATATGCATAAAAGCAACAATCATCTTACTGTAATTTTCTTGAAATTCCTCATAAATTAAAATATTTCATAACTCTATATCAGTCCATAATTAGTTGTAAAGATAAAGTAGGGGTCACTTTACAGCTTAGCTTTTAAAATGTACTCATTTGTCACAGGTAGAGCCACTGCTACCAGCAAACATCTATAGTCTCGACAGGGTTACCTTTTAATCATCAATGATTCAGAATCCCATCTATTTAAGAATTATTGACCTAGAGATAAATCCATTTATATATGTTTATTTTTTTATTATTTTATCTTTTTTTTTTTTTATTGTGAATCTTAAAAGCCATTGTCCTGGTTTGGTAGCCAGATAGTTAACAATTCCATTCACTGGTTATAATTGGACTGAACAAGTTGGCTCGTGATGAGACCCCTTGTCTTATAATTGTTTGCAATCATAAGCCATTACCCTGGTTTGTTTAGCAATGTTGGTAATGTCAGCCTATTTTTTCCCTATGATCATGGTAAGCAGGCTCGTGATGAGACCTCTTATCTTTTAAGTATAAATATATTTGTGAATTACACTTTAGAAAAATAAAACTCTTTTAAATAGGGAGAATCATTAACTCCTTAAGAGTTCAGAATGACAATTTCAGAGTTAAAAGTGCTTTGCTGTAAAGTGTCTTTACTTGGTTAAAAATAACTTTTCTTGACTGATAATAGAATTTTGAAATATCTTAATAAAATATTGAAATCTCAAAATAATTATAATTTTGATGAAAACGAAATTCCTCAGATTTCATGATACTTCGTCAACTTTTCTTGTTTTGTAATCTCTTCCTTAAGTATGTCTACCTTTATAATAAGAAAAACAATTTTTGCTAAGAGATTTTAAGAAAAAGCTAATAGGAGACTATTAACAATTTTTCCCATGTACGCCAACCATTGTTAAGTAACAAGAATGCCTTCCATATAAATCATGACAAAGTCACCAAAAACTAAAAACCAAAGGAAAAGAATTCTTAAACTAAAGTGAGAAAATAAATCAGCAAACAAAATTAAAATGAAGCAAAAAGTGGAAAGGAAAATCCAAGCTTTGAAATACAAACTCTAACAAAAATGCTTATACCAATGTCTCAACACTTGAAGTAAAAGAAAATAATCATGTAATCATTCTTTCTTATGTCGAGATCCAGAAAACTTATACCTTGCAGGATTGTAAATGTTTTAGGCTTTAGATAGCAGAGATGATAAAATTCAGCGACAATGAAAAATTTCTGTCTGATGTCAATCTTCTTGTTTCAAAGCATTATCTTAATCATTTTCTAATAAAAGAAATGCTTTAAAAAAATAGATAAAAGGTTCAGAAACTTCCTAGTGTAGTTGTTTCAATGAAGACTATCGTTGCTTCTTGAAAATAAAACTAGGAAAAGAGCATAGGGCTTCCAAAATATGATTTGGCAGATGATTGAAAGCTTTTATGAAGAGCTGCAAAATAGATTCAAATATCAACATAATTTTGAAAAACAAAACTGAAACTAAAGTAATGAAATGGAAATTAATGAAAGTGGGTACATGAATCTTACCATTGGATGATTGCATTTGATCTTACCTGAAGGTATCAATTTCTCCAATACTAGCTGACTTCTTCTTTTAGTTTGACATTAAAAATATGAAGAAGGCAAACTAAAAATCCTATAACCCAAAATCATTATTTATTTTATTTAATTTAAAGCAAGCAGTAAAATGTAAAAACGAAATGCTTTGTGTTCAAGGGAATTGAAATTAAAACAATTGCGATAGCAGCGATGCGATTTTTATAATAATCGGTGATGAGCGAAGAATGATAAGTGATGAACAATCGACAATTAGTGAAAAGTGATGAGCAATGAGCATTTGGCGATTAATAAAAAGCGATAGCGATAAGCAATTGGTGATGAATTATTGCATTGCAATTTTTAAAATGAGCACACAAGGATGTATTCAATTTTCCTCCCGATTTGCGATTTGCGATTAGACTTGTTGCATCGGAGGTCTTTCAAAATTAATCCTTGACTAATTTAATAATTTGCGATTGCGATTTGAACTTCATCGCATCGGAGTTTTTGCAAATGGATATATCAAAATGAGGTCTCTCCGATTTGCGATTGTCGATTGGGTTGATCGCATCGGAATTTTTTGAAATGAACGAATCAATTGTGATAGGATTCTGCCGAAATGCGATTGCGATTAGACTTCATCGCATCGGAAATTTTTAAAAGTTTGACCTTTTAACCAATTGTGATATGATTTTACCAATTCTCAATTGCGATTTGAACTTTATTGCATCAGAGTTTTTGCAAATAGATATATTAGAATGTAATTTCCCCGATTTGCAATTGCCGATTGGGTTCATCACATCGGAACGTTTGAAATGAATTAACCTTATGTGATATGCGCGTTTGCTATCCATTTCATCGCATCAGAACTTTTGTAATGAAAAACAAACCTTTCAATTTATTCCAATGCGATATGTGATTTGATATTTTATGAAAAATTGAATGATGTAACACATCAGAGATCTTGCATCGAAAATATGAAAATCAAGTTGGAACATTTCTGATATGAATCTTACGATACTGTTTTTAATTTCAATTGGATTTTTTAAATGAATGAAAGCAAAGTTAAAGAATGCTCAAATTCTAATGAATCATAAATAAAATTTTCCTGAACCTGTTGCAAATTTGAAATGGGTTTGCTGCTTACTTCAAGTTTTGAAAACAAATGAAAACCTGCAATTAAAACAGAAAAAGAATAAAAAATAAACTAAAGAAAAGATAAACTAATAATAGATGAATAATGAACTTGTAAATGCATACCTGGAAGGAAATTGTCTGTAGATTTTACCTCATGAATCTTCAAATTCTTCCTTCGATTTATCAGAATTCTGACTTTGTTCAAAATCATCTCATTATTTATTCTAAATCGGAGTGAGAAATCAACCTAAATAAGATATGTTTATTCATGTTCAGGAAATATAAAATTTACCAGAAATAAATCTGAAACTATGCTTCCTTTTTGAATTGCAACAACAATTTATTACCTCTGCACATTCCGAATTAACTTGAGAAAAATATGTATTGTTATAGTGACTGTTCAATAATGTCTTTATTAAATGAATATGATGCATATTGCAGCATCAAATAATAAACTAAAGGTTTGAATGGGATAAAGCCACTAATTGTGGAAATATGTCAAAACAGATTTGAATGTGTGCACACAGCAAAATGGACATCCTAAAGGTCAGCTTAACAAATTTCGAGGAAGATATTATGAACTTCATATGATTACCACGAAAGGTTAGACTGACTAATAATGATTGATTCAGAATTAAGCTTATCATAGACAATCATACATTTCATGGGATAATGAGATCATGAAGCTTTTATATCCTCAAAACCTTTATCATATAAATTTCAAAAGAAAATCTTAGAAGGAAATCCCGAAATTAAGAAAAGTGGCTTTGAGGCGATTGATGCCAAGTGCAACCATAATTGAATTTAATCAAGAGATTATTCAAAATAGACAGAGTAGAGGTATTGCTGTAAGAAATTCAAAAAGGAAAGCAAGAATTAAAATTTTTTGATTGGTAGAAAATGTTTTCGTTGAACATGTATGAAAATGGTTGATTGCTTTGTTTTATTTTTAATCTACAGAACTATTAAAAATAAATTAACTATATAAAACAAACTAACTAAATTAATTCTACTCCTATCCTAACCATATACTTGAAAAATGACTGGGTATAGTCATATTTCCAGTGTAACCATTTTCTCATTTTAATCCCTGCATGTATGTACAATTCAAATGTTAGTAATAAAAATATAAATCTAATTGAACTAAGAAAATTAAATCTATAATCAGAATGTACATTTTTTATTAACAGCTTATTTACAATCTCCTTCTTTTGAAAAGTATTTTCCAACTGAATTCCAATTGGATCATCAAAACCTGGATGGTTTTCCATTAATGATTGGAAAATATTTAAAAGAGGAGATGATAGGCCAGATTGTGAATATGAGCTTTTAAATTAAAAGGCCTGAAAAAAATTGTTAGTGTCATGTGCAAGTGTTAAATTATTAACAATCTTCCATGAAGGAAAACTTTCCAAACAATTTTCAAATGAGTTAATGAAAAATGGATGGAAATCTGGAAAATTATCAACTGGATTAGATTGCTGGTCAGATTGTAAAAATACATTCTCTTGTTGACACTGCCTTTGGGAGGATAGAAACTTTTGATAAAACATTAGCATTGATTGAAATTGAAATATTAATGGCTTTTGATGTTCATGATTATGATATGAAACTTCAATTTCCGAATATGGCAATGCATCAATTGAATGTTCACTATTAAAGCGCTCAATATGCCAGCGTAGAGTGTCAAAAATTTGAAGAATAAAATCAGAAAACAAATCTAAATTTGAAAGAAAAAATAAAGTGAAATCCCTATTGGTACAACTAATGCTACAGCACAATTGAGATTGTTTTGAAATAATTTCTTTTTTACAAGGATTGGCGAGAATAATAGAATTTGAATAATTGCCAATTCCAACTTGTGAATTAGAAAGAGAATTATGATTATGAGCAGGAATGAGAGTTTGATCATGATATGAATCATAAATTGGAATGTTTTCCCGGATGGTGAAATCATGAAGATAATTTGCTGCTTTAAAATGAGGATTGGTTGGAATAATTTCTAAATTGAAATGTTCCTCATTCACAGATGTTATTTGAATTTTGTCATGAGGATTCTCTTGAGAAGAACAGAAATCATCATCCTTTATGTCAGAATAATTATCATAAATGACTTCACAATATTCTCTAGAATTCCCTTTGATCTCGTCCAAATTATCAAAGCAAGGAGGAATAAAAAATTTATGTTTATTAATGGCAAAAGAATGATCAATAATTATTTCTCTATCTTGATAAAAATTTATTGGTAATTCATTTAGATCATCCTCTTTATTTTCTGCAATATCATTAACACCAAGAGGGGAAAAATTACCATCATTAAAAATATCAGGATAAAGGGGAAAATGTGAATCTGAAATAATGCATTTAAAAATGTTTCTGTTTGAGAATTCTTGTACATCATGCTCATTGTAAATTTCAGATTCTAAGTCATTCCTTTGCGCACTCATGCTTTTTTGAAGAAGATTACTTTGCTGCTCTGATTTCAGCATTTGCTCATCATAAAAAGATTCAGAAATTTGTACAACAGTTTGCATGCTTTTATTTACTTTGATTGTTGCTTGCACTTGCTGATTTTGATTTTTTGAATTTACCTCAAAGTAGCTTTCAGATTTCAAGGCGGCTCTTTCTCCAAAATTGCTGCTATTGTCTTCTTGTATTTGATTAGAAATATTTTCCAAGCTTTGTAAAACCTCTTCATCACAATTTATTTGCACACCCAAATTAGAATTCTCATTTATGTTAGAAGAGGATGGAACAAAGTTTGAACTAATTTCATATGGATCGGGAATAGGAGGAAGAAAATAATTATGTTCAAACCAATCTAGTGATTCTTCTTTCATAGGTTCATCTTTGAAATTAAATTTTAAACAATTCAAATGAAATCGAATATTAAAATCTCTAACAGACTCATTTTCATTTCGTAGATATTCAATTTCATCACATACCTGATCATAATCATAGTGGTCAAATTTACAAACGAAAATTGTAACAAATTGATCCCAACTGTGAATTGAGGCAACCGGAAGAGTTCTACACCAGTTTCTGGCTTTTGCCACAAATGTGAGAGTAAAAATTCTAGATAAAATGCCTTCATCAATTCCTTGAAAATCATAATTTGAAACATTTTGAATAAATTGACGGACATGATTAAAATCAGAAGAATTTCTCTCACCATTAAACTTTACCTGAGACAAGAGTCTTACCACTTCGGGTGGAGTATTGGAAGATGCACGTCCATGTATACAACTCCAAATTGGAAGTTTTAAAGGAGCCATTGTAATAAAAATGAAATGTTAGAATTCAAATACTCCAAAGTAAAACAAATCTCAGGCCCTCCTTCTAGCGCCAAAAATGTTGAAGCCTCGAAAATCGCTGCTACAACATTGGGGGATAACCACCCGGTCCGGACCTTAATACAGCTCCTTTTCCGTTTATGATAGTGGCTCTGACTGGTTTAACTAGGTCCAGTTACCTTTTCCCTATCGCTATTGGTTTACGATGTATCGTTAACTACCAATAGACAGGGATATCAGATCAATTCTTCTTGTTGATCAGGCAAGAGAATGACCCTTAAGCTGATTTGGGTTCAGCCAAACCACAACTAAGATTTTGCCTCTTCGAGGAGAGGACTTAAAAGAATGTAGAAATTAATCTAAATGCAAACTTATTCTATAATGCAAGCAAAAGAAACTAATCTAAATCCTATCTCAATTAGGTAGATATAAATCTATCCCAACTAAGAGTAAGATAATTAAGTAATGAGGATTAAAATATGTCTGGCTTTAAATTAATGTCAAGCTAACGAAGAAATTCAATTTAGCTCACATTTGTGAGTACCAAAACATATTCTATTGAGACCATTTGACTGAAATAATAAATCAACAACACTCCAGAAGAAATTCACAAAAATGATATTGATTATCGAATCAATCAAGCCAATAATTAAACAATAATATGTGGAAGAAATTCACAACATATTATTATTTAAAAAATCAGTTTTGTAAGACAGATTTCTGAGCAAATCGTTACTCAGAAATCAGAGTTAAATCCATAAGAACAGAGATACATAACAATTTGAGACAAATTATCCATATCAACAGAAATGCATAAACATGAATAAAATGAAACAAAAATTTTATTAACATAAAAATGAAACTGGTATTTGATACAGAAATGCCAAAAATACCATTTAATTGAATCCGCTTCTCTGATCCTGGTCTCTAACGGTACTTTACATTACTTGAATTTCTGCTTTCAAGACTAGAGCTGCAGAAATGCAAACTCTGCCCATCATGCATAATTCAAGACATAAAGAAAAACCCTCAATAATGTTCAGATCTGAAATTTTTCTCTCCTCCCCATCTACAACTCTAAATTCCTATTACAGAAATGCTTTTAGAAGTCTGGAATTGCAGAGGAGAGCAGCCCTTTTTACATTTTGCAATCTGCAATTTATAATCCTCCCAAAAGTATTTTTAGAAGAGAGTTTGTTTGAAGAAAAATCTGCCCAATCCAACTTTAATTGCTGGAGTCTTCTCATTGATTGAAATCTTTTTCCTCAATATCCCTTCTATTGTTTTTCCTGCAAAAAGAAATTAAAAATCATTTAAGAAGCAACAATAAAATCCAAATATTATTTCTATCATTAAAACAAATCCAATCAAATTCTATCTAAATAAATAAAAAGGAAATTTGAGCTTCTTATTGATACTCATAATGATTTTAATTAACCAAGGATATTATTGATGCATGAATCTGCAATTAGAAGAGGCTGGACAAATAAAAACAAAGCTCAGAAAATTGATTTCATTTTAGAAATTCGGAGCTTGATCTTCTGCCTGATTTTTGACTCAATAAATGACCAAATCTGTTAGTGAAACCTCCTCAGAAATATTCTCCTCGATTTTCTCTTTCCAATGAGCCATCCTAGGCCTCATTTGGTCAAGTAAAACTCAATCTATGAGCCTCCAAAGTTGATAAGTCAAATCTGATATAAATCTGGAAATTCTGTTGCTAGGCTAAAAATCATATTTTTAATTAAAAATTTAATCCTAAATTAGCCTCTAATTAACTAATACTTAATTCTAATTTGATTTTTTAATTATAAACTAAACTAACTATTTAATAAACTATTATTAATTAATGTTAGTCTAACTAATTAATATATAATTAATTATTTATATTTAATATTAATCTAAATAATAATAAAAGTTCAATCTAATTAAATTAATCATATGTTATGTATTAATTAATTTAATTAATATTTAAAATTAATTATTTAAATATTTTATATTTAATCTAAAATTAAGCTAACTTATATTAACAATCCACTAACATTAAACTAATGTTCCACTAATATTAAACTAATCATTAAATTAACATTAAAATAATATTAAACTAACATAAGAATACTAACTTAACATTATACTAACCTACCTACACTAAAGCTCCACTACCACTTAACATTAAACTAACCTATCTATACTAATACTAAATTAATATTAAACTTAACATAGAACTAAAACTATCGTATTACTCACATACCTACCATAACACTATAACTCTTATTTCAAACTAATTATTATGACTCTTAAAACTAACTAACATTACTTTAATTTAACACTATGACTTCTCCTTTATCACTAACGTTATGCTATTCAATATAACTCCATCGCATCGGATAAGATAATGAATCATCGCATCGGAGTTATTAACTCCCATCGCATCGGAAATGTGACTTGTAAACTCATCGCATCGGAGATAATAAACTCATCACGTCGGATGGAGTGAGTGCATCGCATAAGTTCAATGCGACTCATCGCATAAGAGCAAATGCACTTAATCGCATCGGAATTATTGTATGTAATGTGTTCGTCGGAGTTTTAAAACTTCCGATGCGATGAATTTATTATTTTTTGTTTTTTGTTTTTTTTATATATAATTTTTATATTATATTAAATTTTAATTTAATTAATTAATTATATAGTAATTAATTTAATTAATTTAAAATTTAACATTAAAAATTGTTTTTTATTTTTTATTTTCGTTTTTTGTTTTTTGTTTTTTTAATTTCATTTTAATGATGTTAAATTAGATTATGAATTTATCTAAGACGATGATTTGCCTATCTAAATTACAGCCACTTTGTCGTTTAGGATTTTTCGGATTTTTCGAGTTTAAATTTATTTGAAAATTGGAGTAAATTATCGAAATCCCGATGCTTCGTTATTTGGCTGTATAAGTAAAAAAATGAAAAATATTAGTCATAACTAACTATGGGTTAATATTTTAAACTAAATGCATTATTGAACTAATTTAATTAAAAAAATGGAATATAGTACATTTTACGCATTTTTTAACCCAGACGACATAAATGATTAGACTTCAAAGGAGTGTCGTTTACAAACCGGTTGACCAAATGAGATGAAAGAAGCGTCAACATGAAGCTTATAAAAAATCGATCTCAACCAAGAAATTAAAACAAGAATCTAAAGAAAATGAAGAATTTACAAAATCGTAAGATAATTGACTTAGTAAAAATCCTAAAAGGTGTTTAGCCAAAAAATTTATAGAAAGGGTCCCCGTTATTTGATGTTAACAAGTTAAAAATGGGGGTTGTTATGCCCAGTACAACAGTGACAATAAGAATAGAAGAAGAAAATAGTTTAAGATTGATCACAATAAATGCTATTTGTAAGTGATTACATTCTAATTATTCACATTCTATCATTCAATATTATTACATTGTCACTTTGCATTCAAAAATTTTATTTGATCATTTTCCATTATTAAAGTTATTCTACAATATTTATCATCTCCACAAATTGAGGTAACTAAGAAAATTTAAAATTAAAATGACTTGATAAATCTCAAACATATTTAGCATATTTAAAATGGTTTATCGATAGTTTTTCCTTGGTTGCACACGACTGAAACCAACCTAGATCCATCTTAACTACGGATCTATCAAGCGCCGAGAGGGATCAAATCTCTGGGTTGCAAACCTTTCCTCAAGTTTTGCACTCAAAAAAGAGGTTTATCTGAATATTTGATTATCTGTGCTGATCGTGGATCTAGGAAAATATTTCTAAAATACCGTAGGAAGCAGCATAGGGAACAATTAGGAGTAGATTTAGGGCATAGGGAACAATTAGGAGTAAATTTAGGAACATGTGATAGTTGGGTGAGATAAAATCATATTTTAATAAAATAATGGGAATTTGTAGGAGAGACAAATAGTGGATATGACATGTATTTTGGTGAATAATCAAATTTATGGAATTAAGCAATTAATTATTTTTGTATGTGAAAACAAGATTCACACCTAATCCTCACCTAAAAGACTAAATTAAACACATTATTATTAAGGGGATGAGGAGATTTCTAGGTTTTGAGCTCCCCATTGTTAGATGAGTGTCGTAATGGCATTCCATGTATTTTTGTGAGAACTTATGATATTGTGATATTCTAATTACAAAATAGTGATCTTGAGTACACGCTGGATAATGTAGTAGATAGGAACTTTTTGATAAGGGGAGATTAGGGATGTGACCAAATTCCTATATGTGAATTCATTAAAGAATTGGTCATTGGAGCTGCTTCAAGCTAGGAGTGAGCATCGTCACCAACCTACATTGAATATTTTACACTCCCTAGGGTGAATGATACTTTAAATTGATTGACAGTCTAAGACTTTCGAATTTTTCCGAATGTCAAATGATCTTACAAAGCTAGTATTTATAATATCCTAGTAGGTCATTCGATGACAACTTTTACCGGAAACTTGAAACAAAGAGAATCTATCCTTGGCTAGGACATCATGTAAGATGTCTGCCATAAACAGTAAAATTGTACTTAAAAGCTGAGATTCGGGCAAGTGGGGACAACCACTTGTTATCTTGTCCCTTGGAGGCTAGGCCATATGGGGACCGAATCTGACCTTACAAAATAAAGTGAAATAATTTGTACCATATGGTCGGAAAACATATACAAGAACAATTAATTTCATTCTAGAATATATATATCCAATACATATAACATTTTTCATCAATGCACATGTATAGAAAAACTACTTTCAGTTGATACTAGAGCACGTGCTTGTACCCAAACAATTTGTAACATGTGCAAACCAAAAATAACATAAGCAGCTCAATTTTTAGTTGAGTACTGGAAGTTCTAAAACATATTTAATCCAAATATAATAAATTGTTGGACACTTCACTCAAAAAAACTCTAATGGAATTCCATCCTCAATAATCCGTTCATGATCGGATTTTGACATTTTCCATTTCTTAATTTTCGATTTTTTCTTTGATTGAACTTCTATCAACTTTATGCGTGCTGCACACACCAAGTGACTATATTGACAACTTATGGAATCAAGTTCATAGTCTTCAAAGTAAACAAAGTCTCCACTTTGATGAGTTTGTCTAAAAAAATAACCTTTCAGTATAATACACCCTCAGTCATATTGAAATCCGTGATCATTATAGTCTTGTAATAATTTCATTTTTCATTCAGTGCAACGCATCAAATAATACTTCACATTTTCATCGTTGTCAATAGGTGCAATTACAGCAAAAACATCTCCTGCATAATAAAATAACATCTCTTGCACAATAAAATAAACTTAACAAAATTATACATATTTAAATTTATTTCTAGATTTTTAAATCATTAGAAAGTAATTCAAATGTTACATTCTCTAACAAGATCAGAAACTCTATCACCATCGGATGATATTGTAGTTTCCTCTGATTGCATTTCTTCAAACATTGCAACAGACATTTTGCCCTTTGTATTTAGCTCTGTATGTTTCCAATCGTTCACATACATTTTGTTTTCACAAAAGTCATTGGATTTTGTGTTGTCTATGCAAACATCACAAAAACAAGAATATTTTCTTTTATCCAATGCAAACACATTTCTGGAAAATTTTGTTTGAATTGAATGCAATTTTCGAGTCCCTTTTATTGTTTCAACGTCATTTCCAATTGATCTATCTACGTCTTCGATTCCAATATGCCAGAAAAACCTTTATATGGAAAATTAGAAAAAGAATTTGTAAATATGATATCAAAATATAATTAAAAATAATCATTGCATGATAAATGTACAATGTTTAAAATTAGATTTCCAATATAAATTAAATTGAATGTACCTTCACACTTCTCTTGATGGGTTTTTCTCATGGCTTAGAGAAGCGATGCACCATTGAACAACTTCTTCAGCGTTCAAAAGTCGGCGTGAAGAGTGGTTCATTTGATATCTTCGAAGTACTCATTTTATGCATGCTCCTGCACCGTCATGTTCTCCTTTTCCATGGCCAGTCTCAAAGAAATTCCAACAATGTTTAATGCATGTTTTCTTATGAAGACAACACAACCAAAAGAATGATCGTGCATATTTGAATTGACCTGCGCATCCGTCTGACCATATCCAATGTTCATTGAATGTTATTCCACGATCTTTCAATGAATCATAAATTCTTCCAAAACAATGTTGTACAAAACATGTATCATGTGTACGATCATCACTGATATAAAAGTGATATTCTTTAATGATATGTCGATTTTCACTCGTGCTTTCTATATGATCGACATTTTGTTCAGCATGTCTATATAGAATATGGACGAGCATGGAGACTTAGTCAGAATGATAGTATTCACTCTGAATTTCTTTTTGTGGAACAAATGTGTAGTTTTCTGCAAAATCAATCACTGACAAAATGGTCCCTGGTGGAAAAACTTCACAAGATTTTTTGAATTGCAAGTCTTTCCATCGAGCTCTATGGGAATGCTTGGTGTATTTGTAAATTTTTGCCTCAAACTTTCTCAAAAATTCTATCAGAAAAATTTCGTCTTCTCGTAATTCGATTCTTTTAACACTATTTGCACCTTGAATCGATGTACCGATATATTCATATCTATTCCATTTCACTTTCATGTTGGACAATGATTGATCATTTATATCAATACGATATTTGTTTTGAAATTTAGTCAAATTTCCACAATCATCGCATTTTTTACCACCAACACATTTTTTTTTGTAAAATAGTTCATCGGTTTCTCTTTCACATAGAATTTGAGATATGAATTCACGAATAGTGGAAGGAGGAGGTGAATCCTTCCATAATGTTCTACCGAAATCAAGGAATGTGTCATAATATAACTCAAATTCCACATGATAACGACAACAAGTGTCGCGTATGGTGATAGGTTTTACATACCATGGTTTTTGTTGAACAAAAGCACTGAGTGAAACATGAATTTGACGATTCTCTTCTTTGAACTTGTTGAATAACTCTATCTGAGTGGTTTCCAAGAAATATTTTTCATGTTCTTCGTACTGATTTTGTGTTATTCTTCTTCGCATCACATGCCTTGCAGTTGGCGAAACACGCGAATTGTTCTTCCAATATTCATATATTATTTTTTTAACATTTTATCCAAGTCTATCTTTGTATGGTTGCCTACAAATAGCTCTCCAACAAGCGAGTTCATCATTTACATCTATTTGTAGTCGAAATTTTCGATGTTTGTGCAGATTTTTTCGCGAGGTTCCCAGTGCTCGTGCCATAGATGTTATCAAACGATTCTCTTGAGTACTTAGTGAAACTATTGCCATCTGTATTCCTCTACGTATATTTGAAACATCTTTATCTCTAGATCTCTTAATTGACTTTATAGCACTACTCATATTTTTTATCACCTCTTCATTCATTTTTTTATCTTTGGTTGATTTTCGAATACCCAATAGTGTCGTCGCTTCTTTTAATTTCTTTAATGATAGGAGACCTTTCAACATTTGAGCATGAACTGTCACTTGCTCATTTAAAAAATACTCTTCAAAAATGCGGTTGACACGATATCGTATAACATGGTCAGGTTTTTTATCTCCATATGTGTGAGTGTCAACATTTTCTAACATCTCATTATCGATAGTGATTTCATTTGTACATATTCGAAAAAATAGTACATATTCAATAAATCACTAAATTAATAACTATGTCAATAAATATTAGGAAAATTTTAAATATATCAATAGATCATAATATTTACATTTACATACCCGCTTCAATTTATGCTTGAGGTTGATTTTCTTCTTCAATATTTTGAGGAGTATCTCTGTCTGTTTACATTAAACAAAATATTTTTCAAACTAGTTCATCAAATAAAAATTAAGCTTCATATTTTACATTAGGAAAATTTTAAATATATCAATAGATCATAATATTTACATTTACATACTTGCTTCAATTTCTGCTTGAGGTTGATTTTCTTCTTCAATATTTTGAGGAATATCTCTATCTGTTTACATTAAACAAAATATTTTTCAAACTAGTTCATCGAATAAAAATTAAGCTTCACATTTTACATTAGGAAAATTTTAAATATATCAATAGATCATAATATTTACATTTACATACCTGCTTCAATTTCTGCTTGAGGTTGATTTTCCTCTTCAATATTTGAGAGGGCTTCTAACTTTCTTTTGTGAGATTGTCTCGTTTCTTCTCTACGTGCCTCAGGGTCTCTTTTTCGATCATATTTTCTCACACAAGTTCTTCGATTTCCCATGATAATAGGGTATGAAGTTCAAAAAATTTCCTTCAAAAAATTAAACAATAACTCAATTACAAAAAATATCACAAAAGATTTAATTTAAAAAAATTCAGTGTAAATTTTTTGTAAAAAATACATACTCCAATCCAAAACACACACTTTAAAAAATTCGAGAGAAAAATGTTTTATAAAAATGAAACGAAGCTCAAAATATTTACTTCAACTCAAAACACATACATACCTCCAAGAAATGTCTTCCAAAAAATCAATTTGCTTCCAAGAAATGTTCTTAAACCCAAACTTTGAAGAAACCTCCAAGAAATGTCTTCCAAAAAACCAATTTGCTTCCAAGAAATGTTCTTAAACCCAAACTTGTGAATCCAAACCAAGATCTTTGTAAAATGAGATGAAGTGTGCGAAATGTGCGAAAATTGTGAATCATTTCGCGGCAATTTATATTGACGCGAAATGTGTTTTAGTAGGGGGCTCCGCAAAAATTTCCGGCCGACGGAGAGTTATACAATAGTTTGGCCGAACTTTTGATAAAAATTTTGGCCGAACTATTAAGACGTTAGATTTAACGAGCCTTAAATGGAAAACATAGTTCGGCCGAACTCAGACTAAAATTTCGGCCGAACTAACGCGTCACCAATTACGCAAAAACCAGGCTCTGAAAACAGTTCTGCAACTTTGGACTGATTAAACTCCATGAAAGGTTGTTAATTAACTGTCAGAACCAAGACAAGCATTTTCGGAATTGAATCTACTTTCAGGAAATATAACTTTTATGGAATTTCATAAACGTTTATTAATTTTAATTATTTTTCTAATAAAATGGGTGCAAACAATTTCTGAGGGTCATTGTGATTCAGTGAAATCAAAATTTTTTATCTCCCAAAAAACATTGTAAAAAAAATTGAAAAAATTATGGGGCATTACATTGGTCCGTCATCTCTAATGGGTAGCTTTTAGATTTTTAGTTTATAACTTATATGTTAAGAAATTTCTTGCGACGCGAAACATATCCAAAATACACAGTTTTTCGTATTGGACCAGTTCAAAAAATTCTAGTAATTATGATATGCATCCATTAGCTTTGTAAATATGACGAAAACAAAGTAGACTTTGTCTAGATTGTTGTAACACATTTTGTTTTTTCGAAAACACAAATTTTCAATGAATACAACATTGCGTCATAACATGACTTCTTATGAATCCTTTGA
The DNA here is from genome assembly GCA_034641835.2 of Pinus albicaulis. Taxonomy (NCBI): domain Eukaryota; kingdom Viridiplantae; phylum Streptophyta; class Pinopsida; order Pinales; family Pinaceae; genus Pinus; species Pinus albicaulis. The sequence goes on from JAXQQM020063873.1 coordinate 19,915, forward strand.
TTGTTAAGAAACACACACTCAAAGAAACGCTAAGTTGACATATCAAATCCGCATAAAAAAATTTCAAAAAATAAGTAATAGAAAGCTAACAAAATTTCTCACAACTTTTATTTTTACCGCAAAATGAAATTCTACACGGAAAAATTGTTATAGTTTGCAGAAAGTTGAAGAACCCAAAAAAATGAAAAAAATTTCTCAAAAAAGGGCAAAAAGTGTAACCCGGCTTCACATTTTCACCAGAAGGAAAATGATCCAAGGAAAAAAAATCTAGATAAATATGTACAAGGAAATAATCCATCTAAGGCAAAAAATTTCAAACAAGTTTGTCTAAGGCAAAGGAAAGATTCATATAAGGCATTGGAAAATATAACTATTTGAGGTAAAACTCTCAACAAACTGATCTCTTTGAGGAAACATCAAGACAAATCCATTGCCATATGGTTTTTTGGTGAAATTTATTAAGCATGCTCATATACACAAATAGATCCATCATAAGGTAGATTAAAGGGCTTCACCTAATAGAGCTTTCTCTCTAAGGAAAATTTTGGACATATCCATCTCTATGAGGAAAAATTTAGACAAATTAATCATTGAATGATTCTTTGGTGAAATCCATTAAGCATGCACAAAAATAGATAGATCCATCACTAGGTAGATCCCCATTTCTGTGAAGCAGGTCTATGGCATATATATTATCAGGGCGTAAGTGTATATATATTGATCATAGAACATGACCTAATCAAGTGTAGAAGTTCCTTCTCCAATCTTGGTTACAATTGATTTTCCTCTTTATTTCAATCAAAGAAATTGACCACATTTACTAAAAAAATCCAATAGTTCCTTCTCCAATCTTCGTTACAATTGATTTTCCTCTTTATTTCTTTATTTCAATCAAAGAAATTCACCACATTTACCAAAAAATCCCAATTGGAGGTTTTTGATGATGAGGATCTTTAATGCCTCACACGTAACACTCTTGAATCTCATTAAGCTAGGTGAAATAGTTGGGTTTATTACCCTAGGTTGTACAACTATATTTTAATACCTAGATATTTAAGTCTCAAATATTTATCAATATTAAGTAAAATAAATAAATGAAGGAATTGCACAAGTCAAAAGAAAATTTATGTTTAAAAAGTTAAATGGAAAACAATAAACCAACAACAATTTGGTATTCCAATAAGCCAAAATTTGAAAAGTAACCAAGAAATGATATATATATATGTCTTTTATACTACTATGATATTCATGATAAAAAAATGTATTGAGAAGCCAAAATGTAAAAATGACTCATACAATAGCAATTAGGTGCTCAAAGAATGGAAAAAAATACATAGGTTGCACTAGATCACTTCAAATAATCACCATATATAATTAACTTTTTCAAAAACAAAACTAATCAACATTGAGTAAATCAAAACTTCTAAATATAATGAATATAATCTTTAATTAAATAATCAACCTTGAAAAACTATAATGTAGAGACTGTCAATCTATATTTCTTTGCTAATGTGTCCCTTTCATACAAAATTCTCTTCTTTTCATTAAGGAGTTGTCTTCCCAGGCAACATAATAGCCGGGACGGCAAGTTTTTTCCAGAATCAGGTTCAGTAAAATTCAAAAAATGAGGTAGTTGTAGTGTTTGGAATCCATTTTTGAGAGTGGAAATGGATTCAGCACTATCAAAAACCCTTAGGACACCCAAAACATTGAAGTTTAACAATTGTAAACAAGAATCTGATAAAATCTTCGCCGGATTTTTTCAAAATCTCTGCCAGATTCCAGGCCATTTTGTTACTTTTTTAGACTATGGCTTTCATTAATATCTCTTCTCCAAATCATCTTTGTATTAGTTAAACTACTTTTCAAACAAAAATTGTTTATTTATATCAAAAAGAGTGAAAATATGCTTGAAAAATAAGTTATAAATATATTTTATAAATAATAACTAAAAGTAAGTGGGTTCTCTATATATATATTATTCTCAACCAAGTAACTTCCATTCATGTAATCAACAAAATAATCATATGGTAGAAATGCGTATATATCATATCATAATCATAAAATAATATATCACATCCCACTTATGCCTCCTGAATAAATCTAAATAGATAATAATATATGATATTCAAGTCATCAAATAATATCACATATGTACCAAAATTCAAAATGTAATGTATTGAATATCAAAGGACAACATCATGAAAACAAATTCACATGATCTTTATATGCACATCTCTAAAAGAAACATATTTTACTTTCTGACTTCCATACGGATAATCGATCTGAGTAACGATGTCGAGTTTTAGGGCGGTTAGGGCTTTACAATAATGAAGGAGGCTAGGGTTCATTACCAGGTTGTTTCTATTCTTGTAATTTTTTTTTCTGTGCAATGCCCCTGTCCCATAGGTGTAAATTCCCTTGTTCGCTAACTCTTCGGGGTTCCGGATCATCACGGTGTTGCTGGGTTTTTTCACCATTACGATATTTTTACTGTATTCACCGATATTTTTTGGTTGAGCTGGCATTATTTTTTGGGTGTTGATGGAGTTGGACCTTGGATTATCAGCATAGATTTATTTAAAATATGAATTTAACATGAGTTTAAAGAGATCAATTCTTTTTGTTTGTTCTAAATTTATTTCAGAAAAAATAATATGTATTTTTTTATTGTTAAAATTACACTTTTGAATTGTTATAAAGATTATATAACATATGTATTGAGCCATTTTATATTAATTCATATTAAATTATTTTATTCATAACTTACATTAGATATTTGATTCTATCATACATTAAAATATTTTATTTTAACATTTTTTCTATATATAGATTTATATAAAGTTGATATCAGGTATCAAAATATTTTTGAAAAACATCAAGGTTTAAACATTTCACGACATATTTTTTTTTTACTTTTAATTATTCTATAGATCATATGGACAACTAATTAAAAATGCATAGCACACATTTTTTTCATTTTTATTATAGCCTATGTTGTCAATTAATACATTGTAGTGCTTCGTTAATATGTGATTAATATAGATCTATGTGGTAATTTTTCATTGTTTAAATTGTATAATTTTATATTTTTATCATTATTAATATTTTATATTAAAAATTGAATTAGTCACACATTTTCCTCTTATTAAAAAATAACTACTCTACTTTACCTTCAATTACTTTTTCATATATATATATATATATATATATATAATTCTATCTAATTAGTTAATTTTAATATTTAATTAATTAGTATTTAATAATTAATTTTATTATTTTTTTGAGGAGGTGACATACTTACACATCTCCCTTATACTGGATTGTAGAATGAGCCTTTTGGCTCAACCGACATAGATCCATCTAAAACACGGATCTAACATGAGTGGAAAGGGATCAAATTTCTTTTGTTTGCAAACTTATTTTAGAATACAAAAAATAATGTGTGTATTTTTTTACTGTTTAAATTGCACTTTTGAATTGTTATAGAGATTATATAACATGTATATTGAGCCATTTGAGCCATTTTATATTAATTCATATTATTTTTTTTTTCTTTTTTCTTTTTTAGAGAAATGGTTATGGGATTTTATTGATAGCTTGGTCTAATTGCCAAAATTCTGTTTACAAAAAATAGAGCGCTAGCCTAGAAAGCCTCACTGCTCAGGATGACAATGAAGCTTATGCTTATCCTCCATCTCTTGCAAGCTACATCTATGGAATCAATTTCAGAGATTTTCCCAATTTTATGAGTACAAACAAACTGAAATAGTAGAAGACAATAAAACATGGCGACTAATTAAATTAAGGAATAGATTCCCATGAGTTTTCTCCATCCTTCGTTATGTCACCAGCAGAAAGAATGGCAGCTTTGTTGGCTTGTAGATCCGCTTCTTTATTATTGGTTCTCAACACATGGAAGAAATTTAGCTTTTGAAAATATTTTCCCATATCTTTGGTTCTAGTGATCAGTCTTGCCAGTCTTAAGTCTAGAGGTGGAGTATTTGACACCATAGCATTTATGATGATTTGGGAGTCTCCAAAGACCTTTGCTTCGTTAATGTTTAGAGCCTTGAGAAATTTGAGACCTTGAAAGAGAGCTAAAGCTTCAGCTTTAATACTGGTTGAGTGGCCTAGACCCCAGGCGTATGAGTGTATCTTTTTACCTTCTGAATTCATTATGACTCCACCTGCACTAGCTTTTCTTGGGTTTCCCTTGGAAACCCCATCGAAGAAGAGAGAGTAACTTGATTGGATTATGAGCCATTCGTGGAAGTATTTTTTTGTTTCCCTTATTTGCCAAGCTTTGGGAAGAGGGGCGTTGCTTGCATCTTTATGAAATTGAATTTCAAATAAGGAAACCCAATCTAGATCTTGTTGGCTAAGACTAGAATCATATTTTAAGTCTATCAAACACTCTTTTAATTGGCATTTTATTTTGACTTCAATGGCTTTGGGATTCTGCTCATTGTTTTTGAAAATCCTTCTGTTTCGTTCCAGCCAAATCTGCCAGCATATTATTTTGGGGAGGGAGGACCAAGCAACTTTGATTACTTTGTTTTTTGGAGAGGGCCTAGGATACCTGTTCAACCACTTTGTGAACAACTCAGATATGGAATTTGGAGGAACGATATTGAAATTTAAGTTGCATAGAAGGTCAAACCAAATTTGTAGAGAAAATCTGCATTCCAACATCACATGGTTAACACTTTCCGTCTTTTCTTTGCACAGTGGACACCATGAAGGTCCGTGAAAGCCTCTTTTCTGAAGATTGTCATGTGTCAAAATCTTGTTGTGGCATAATAACCAGCAAAAGTGGTCAATTTTAGGCCACGTTGGGCAGCTCCATATACTTTTCCATGGCTCTGGATTGGGAGGGACATGAGGCCGCTCCCTCAGCTTAGCGTAGCCCCTTGCAACAACATACCCCCATCCATCGTGCCCCAGCCTTGCAAGTCTTTTTTGGTGGCATGTATGGGCGCTATGCCATGAAGACTATCCAACAACAAGTGCTAGTCGCTTTGCAGCTCGGGAGGCACGCTGAAGAGCTTCCATCTAGCCCAACGTTTTCCACTCCACACGGAAATATCCCACAGAGTAATAAGCCCCTCTTCCTCCATCCAATTGTGCAGCGCGTAGAGTTTAATTCTTTCTGTAAGAGGTTCTTCTTGCATAATTCTGTCAGTCCAGATTTTTATGGTTTTCCCATTTCCAGGCACCCAAAATGAGTGCTCTGTGATTAGAGAGGCAGTGTTGGCAAACAGTTTGAGGAAGGACGAATTGGGCTGTTGAGTTGGGTTATCCAAACAACGTTTGCGATTTCCACTGAAGTATTTTTTCCAAAGTGCTAATTGAGCCCAGCCTGGCTTGGGTGCAATGATTTTCCATATATGATTTTTGCACCCATGGCAATGTTTTGGTGACTGAGATTCTTGATGTGCAATCCCCCTTCCAACAGAGGCTTGGAAATGATTTCCCAGTTAACTGGAGGTAGCTTATTTTCATTTTGCTTTCCTCCTTTCCAGAAGAAGCGCCAGATACATTCCTCCATTTTTCTTAGAATGCCCACCGGTGCTAGGAGAACTGAGATGTGGAATAGAGGGAGGCTGATAAGAACAAACTTTATGAGGAAAATTTTGCTAGCTATATTAAGACAGGAGTAACCCCATGCTTGAAGCTTGTTTTTAAATTTCTCCAATTGAGGAATCCAATCTTTTCTCAGTGCTCTTTTAAGGAAAATAGGGAGGCCCAGGTATTTAAAAAAAGACCAAGTAGAGGAGGCAGCAAAGTCCAAACATCTGGCTATAAAGGAGAGTAATCGGGGAGGAGTATTCCAACTGTAAATATGACATTTGCCTTTGTTTAACACACTGCCCGAGGCCTCACAATATTCATCTAGCACTCCTTTGAACTTGATGGCTGAGGATGAAGAAGCAGCTCCTAGTAGCAAGGTATCATCCGCAAAGAGGGCATGGTTGATGTTCTTTATCCCTCTTACTATACAAAGCCCGTTGATTTCTTGTTCTTGCAACTTCTTATTTAAAAGGAAACTGAGAGTCGAGGCCTGAAGCACAAATAACAGAGGGGAGAGGGGGAATCCCTGCCTAAGGCCTCTTGTGGCTTTGAAAAATTCTGAGGCTCTGCCATTTACTAGGGGAGTGATCCAGGATTTTGAGATGCAGGCTCGGATGCAATTTGAAAACCTCTCACCAAAACCAAACTTACTCAAGACATTGAAGAGAAAACTATGCCTTACTCGATCAAATGAATTTGCTAAATCAAGTTTGACAACCATACCTTTTTTGTTACGGTGCAAGCTTGAATGGATTGCCTCTTGAACAAGAGTGAAGTTGTCCACAATATGCTTGCCCTGAATAAATCCTCCTTGGTTCTCCAGGATGATTTTTGGAAGGATGAGCTTCAGTCTATTTGCAATCACTTTGGTAATTAGTTTGTAGCCAATATTGCACAAAGAAATTGGGCGAAATATGTTAAAATTGCTGGCTCCTTTCTCCTTAGGGATGAGGGAAAGGAACGCAGAATTTGTACTACCTCTGATCTTCTAGCATTCTTGGGATTTTTGGACCATATTGAGAAGATCTTTTTCTACTATCGGCCAACAGGTTTGGAGGAAACTGGTAGAGAATCCATCCGGACCAGGGGCCTTGTCCGGATCCATAGCAAAGAGGGCATCTTTGATTTCGTTCTTATTGACTTTGGCTTCAAGAAGGAGATTCATATTGGCTGATATTGAATGAGGAATAACATCAAGCAAATCTGGATGGTGATCCGGTTCCATATCTTCAATATATAGACTTTTGAATGAGAGAAGGCTGCTTTTTTGATATTTTCAAAGTCCTTATGAGTGGTATTCTCTTCCTTGATCTCAGAGATGGTGTTGAAACATTTCTTGGCCTGAGCTTGTTTGTGGAAAAAGGAAGAGTTCCTATCTCCTGCTTTGAGCCAAAGACTACGGGACTTTAGCCTCCAATATTCTTCCTCAGCCAAATAGGCCTTGTGGAAGCTTTGCTGAAGGTGTGCCTCTTTATCTAAAATCTCCTTGGTTATATAAGAATCCTCTACTTGGAGTTGAAGGGTATCTAGAGTACTTTGGATTTTTTTCCTTTCTATTGCCGGGTTGGGCAGCAATTTGGCCTAGCGTTTCAGGGCCCCTTTCACTCTTCTTAGTTTTTCCTCCCAAAAAAAGAAGGGGGAGCCTGTAACTGAAAGACTCCAGCAATCCTTGATTACTTGCATGAAGTCGGGCTCCTTAACCTAGAGAGGGCTAAATCTGAAGGGAATAGGGCCCAGGTCAAGATGTGCCTGAAATTCCAACTTGATGGGCTTGTGATCCGAGGTACTGCTGGAGAGGATGTGTAATCTAGGTTCTAATCCTAGCAGGAGAAAGGAACTTTGAATGAAAAATTTGTCCAGCCTAGCAGCAATATGGCCTAGACCTATCCTTTTATTTGACCATGTGTACTTACCAAAGATTGTCTTGATATCCAACATATCCCAATCCTGCATGAGGTCCTCCGCCCATTCCCTTGTCGGATCTCGAACAATGCTGCCTCCTCTCTTATCTGATGAGAGAAGAGTGAAATTGAGGTCTCCAGCTATGATGATATTTTCCAAGTTTGTTAGATCTGCTTGGTTTCTTATGGAGTTCGAACAGGTCCTTTTTTCCCCAGCATTGATTGGGACATACACATTAAAGAGATAGAAAATATCTTTAGTAACCAGATGCTGCATATGCAGTAGCAGTCGGTGAGTATCTCGAGTCTCTGAGATGACTGAGAATTTGCTAGCATTCCAAAGTGTGCCCAATCCTCTCGAGGTACCTCGGGCCGGGATTGTTCTAGCATCACTTTTATTCCAAAATTTCTTACTTGCAGGAAGACTGTGTCTTCCAACTTGGTCTCCTGGACGAGAAGTATGTCAGGGACTTCTGTCCTTATTAGGCTTCTGATTGCTTCTTCCTTGACTTTGCTCCCCATACCTCTGCAGTTCCAGGAGATTATCTTCATTATTTATGCTTCTAGTGGACTCCCTTGGAGCCTTGGGACTGGTTTCTCGCCATCTTTGATTTTGAAGCTAACAGCTTCTCAAGAGTTGGCTGGCTACCCTGTAACTTTTCTTTGTACGTTTCCTACTCTCTCTTTTCCTTATCGGTTTTGCAGCCTCTTGTGGATCTCCTTACCGAGGCTTGAGATTCACCTATTTCTCGTTCCTCCTCTGACTCTTTCGATTCATGGTCTTCTTCTTCGACTTATAAGGGTTTTCTTTTGGAACTTTCAGCTGCACTTGCTCCCTTGGGGGAGGAGAAGGGGGTGCCTTTGCTTGGAGAGGCTGGTTTTTGGGTCTCGACTTCTTGAGGACCCTCTTCTTGTTGGGAAAGAGGGTCAAATTTATTCTCTTGTCCCCTATTGGGTGGGGGCTTCTGAGCAGTTTCTTGATGGGGGCCTTTTCCATTGGGACCTCCAGTACTTTGAGCTTTATGAGCAGTCTTTGTTCTCTTAACTGGATTCCAGCCCTCCTCCTTCTCTTTCTCTGTCTTGACATTTGATGGGAATCCTCGAGCAAAATGGCCATAGACGTGACATTTTCGACATTTGAAGGGTAGCTGCTCGTAGTCCTATTTCTGCACATGAGACCAGCTGCCGACCTTTATTTTAATGGCTTCTGGAAGGCCCACCTCAAGATCTACCTCTACGTAGATTTTGGTGCAATCATACTGATCTTTTTTGTTGGCCCGATCTATGAATTTCCCTAGGGCGTTGCCGATATGCTTCAAGGAGTCCTAGTTCCAGCAATGAACTGGAAGGTTTGGAAGCCGAACCCATACCAGGACCGCCGTAGGAACATCGACAGCAGGGTCGAATTCAAGTGTCCATTTATTAAGATCAGACCTTGGGGGCCCATGAAATAGGGTTCGTTCTGAAAAATGAGGTCTTTATCATCTTTTGAGGAGAACTCAAAGAGGAAGAACCCTCGCCCGAGAAAGTAAGAGGTAACGCTTTGCTTGATCAGAGGAGCCCAGTTCTTGTTAACCCAGATCTCGGTAGATTTTGGAGATGGCCAGAGCCTAGTGAACTGGCCAACAAGGGTGAGGTCTGCTATAGATAGAGAAACTTGAATGGGAGTCTCTGGGGGCAGTGAGATCTCCGGGATATCGTCGAGTTTCTTCACAAATTTAGCAGCTTCATTCTTCTTCTTCGGGTGTAGACCAGCCAGCAGCTGGTTGAAGGAATCCACAACAGATGAAGAAGGGGGAGGTGAAGGATCCTTTGGCGAGCCCGATGCCTCCATGAGACGAGGCCCTAGATAGGCCGCCGCTGTGGCGCAACCCTGCAGCACAGAGAGGGACGCACAGAGCAGCGAACCCTAGCATGAAAGAGATTAAAGATTCTATAATTCATATTAAATTATTTTACTCATAACTCACATTTGATATTTGATTCTATCATACATTAAAATATTTTCTTTTAACATTTTTTTCTATATATAGATTTATATAAAGTTGATATCACGTATTAAAATATTTTTGAAAAACATAAGGTTTAAACATCTTACTCACATATATATTTTTTTACTTCTAATTACTCTATATGGTATTAGGTCATATGGACAACTAATTAAAAATGCATAGCATATATTTTTTTTTCATTTTTACTACAGCCTGCATTGTTTTTCTATTTAGAGAATATTTTATTTTTATTTTAAAAGGGACAAACATACTTACACGTAGCCTTCACACTAGGCTATAGAAAGCCTAGAGAGATCAAATCTCAAACTTGAAAAAAAATTGCACATCAATTAATACATTTTACTGCTTCGTAAATATGTGATTAATATAGATCTATGTGGTAATTTTTTATTGTTTAAATTGTATAATTTGATATTTTGTCATTATTAATATTTGATATTAAAAATTGAATTAGTCACACATTTTCCTCTTATTAAAAAGTAACTAATCTACTTTACCTTCAATTACTTTTTCACACACACAGACACACACACACACAGATATCTAATTAATTAATTTTATTATTTTTTGAGGATGTGACATACTTACACATCTCCCTCATACTGGATTGTAGAATGAGCCTTTCGACTCAATGAGCTGGAAATTCCAATGGAGGGGTCACTGTTTTCCATGCCAAATATATACGGGGAATTGAGCTCAGTGGAGGGTAAACCTTTGCTTCCATGTTGGAATTTTCACCCATAGCTGGACTCCACTCCTGGTTCTATCGTTCTTGCCACTGAGCGCCTCAACGAGTCGGTTGTTTCATCTACATGCTCATATTTCTTGTCAGGTATTTCATCCTCTACCAGACCTTTTGAATTTTTTTCCCATTTATCCCCAGTCCATGGAAGTGCCTCTAAAGGAGTTTTTAGGGGAAGAATATACCACTGTAAGCAAAGGGGCCTATTATTTCCCAAACTATGGGGATATTTCAGACCTTTCTAGGCCTCAAGGTACACTTCCTAGTGATGTGTATTCAGGAGCCATTCATAGTCATGGGGTTTTCACATTAGGTGATTAGTGGCTCTCTGGGCCTTAGAGTGTGGGTTTTGAATTTTTCCCTTTTCATAAGGAAGAGGGTAAAAACACTAGCCCAGAGGAGGTCGGTACTTATCCGATCGATGCACAGCAAAGAGAAATACCCACTTTGGTCCTTGTGGATGGTTCTAAAGGTGTAGAACATGGAGTTGCACATATTCAGGATGGTGGGAAAAGAAGTTCAAAGAAAAAAAAAAAAAAAAATCTTGAAGAGTGAAAATGGTCTTATCCAGTACTGCATTTGTGTTGGAGACGACGTGGAAATGTCATAATTTGTGGAGTTGGTGGAAAAATCCTTGGTTGAAAGGGCTAGAAATCAAATCTTCAGCTTAGGTACCCTAGAGCAGTGGTGTGACCTTAACATCAATGAAAAAGTACTGCACCCCTTTATGTCAGGCGTCTAGAAAATGGTTGGGTTCAATTTATATGTTAGTCTCGGGAGGACATTGTGAAGATAGAAAAGGAGGTCTGGTTCATCGAATCCACTCATTTTTCTTTCAAACCATGGACTCATATGTTTGATGTTGTTGGAAAATCAGAAAGGAAGACATATTTTCTTATGTTGATAATTACTTGTGATATTCTTATGTTCTTATTAACATTATTATGTTCCTCTTATCTTTGTTTCGTCAAGAAATTATCAAAACAAAACACGAAGATCAGGGACACTAGATGTAGGCGAACAACCAAGGAAAACCCCTATATAGGGGAAAACCTACTTAAGAACTCTTCCTTCAGTATATTATGTGACAGTGAGACAACCGAGACCCTATACCAACAAGCCTTCCTCCTCCATCAATTCAGCCTTCTATGGTGTAGAAATATTCAATATTCCCTTCTTTTTCAACATCTTTAGCCCAGTAACATCTAAGAGATTTCGATCCTTGTTACTAAAACTAGTGTAGAAATTTCGACCTCTAGCTTACTGTAGAATTTCGGCCTTCTAGTAGAACTCCAACACTTTGCACATGTGATATAAAAGAGAGAGAAATTGAGTTCCTTTGTAAGATAATGCCTTCTTCTCCTTCACTAGCCCTTTTCTTCTTCTTCCTTAGAATGCGTACCCTTTACTGAAACAAGCTACTACAAATTGAACTTGATGAGAGAGTGCAACAAATGAGGTCGAGTTTCTTCAATATATAGTCTTATGGTGAGGTCGAATTACCCTGTTTGAAGCTGACTTGATCTTATTTAAGGTGGACTTGGTGGAGGAGGCCTAAAACATAGTTATCGTTCAAACGGTAACTATTACCTCAAAATGAGAACTTGAGCCCAAAAAACTCAAAAAACATGAAAAAACAACCCAAAAGTGAAAAGTGTCTTCCAGAATGCATTGGTTTTTTTAGGGTCAAATTTCAACATTTTTTTTAAAATTATGCTAAAACCAAATTTTGTTCTTAAAAAAAGGATTGAAAAAATGCCCTTGAAACAAAAAGTGTTGATGGTGGAATAAAATCACTAATTTTTTGTGTGCAAAAAAAATTCTAAAAACGAAAAGTGTTGATGTTGGAATAACATCATCAATTTTTTTGTGCGAAAAACACCTTGAAAAAGAAAAGTGTTAATGTTGGAATAATGCCTTTTTTTTGGAGTAAATTGTCAACTGTTTTTAACAATGACATTAAAGATAAAATATCATGACTTTGAAAAACCTTAAAATTTCAACTATAAACATGACATTAAAGATAAAATATCAAGTCTTAAAATTTCGACGATTTTGAGGCATGGTATGACAGGATGACAAGTCTCAGATTCTGAATGGCCTAAATTTCTGGGCATATGGAACAATTTCATTCGTTTTAGGTGAACCAATGGGAGGATAAAACGTGGCTAGCCCGGAGGCCGCCACGTGCCCCCCCCAAGGCCACGTTTGAATTTAAATTTTGGCGGAGTCAAACAGGAAAATTTTCAAAAAAAATGGTCAAACAGAGTCAAAGGTCAAATTTTGGGAATATTTCTCCATTTTCGCCCAATACCAAGATGACAAGTGTTAGATTCTGATTGGCCCAAATTTCTAGGCATATGGAACAATTTCATTGGTTTTAGATGAACCAAAGGGAGGCTGAGATGTGGCTAGCCCGGAGGCTGCCCCATGCCCCCCCCCCCCCCCCGCCAAGGCCGAGTTCGAATTTATATTTTGGCGGAGATTGAATTTAAATTTTGGCGGGAAAATTTGAATTTGATTTGGGCGAAGGTCGAGCTCGAACCCACGACCTTCCCCATACAACTGCCACCATTTACCATTGGACCACTGCATTGTCACTTGATAGACTGTGGGTGTGTTTGTTATTTGAAGTTTCAAATAAGTTCAGGCGGGGCAAGAAGGTTGAGACCTGAAGGGTCAGTCCTTGCCACAGAACCGTGGCCCCAAGACCAGGAGCGTAGCGCTCGAAAACTAATGACATGTTTAACATTTAAATTCTAGATTAAGCTTTATTGATGTGGGTTTATTTCAACTAATCAAATGTTAAATGTGCAATTTTTTTAAAGCGCGTTTAGCGCTAATATCCAAAGTTAATCTACACTTACATTTAATTAAACTCTAAGTTTAGTTTGGTGGCATATTCAGCGAAGCCACCAAATGCGGAGCTGCCCCCAGATTTAACTGTCTTAACTGGAGATGTTCTAGTTTTAATGGAGATTCCTAGGGAAAATTGAATGAAGCATAACTTTTGTTATTTTCGACCACTTTTGGCTCAAGAAGAGTCATTATTAGATGAGTTTGATGCTCTAAACACAATGGAACAGGTTGTAGAGGTGTTGGAGCACTTATGGAAGTGCTTTTGTCACTTTTAATATTAAAGAAGCTTAGGGCCACCAGGATGGGAGGTCAAACCAATTTTAGAGATTGAATAGTTATTTTTGAGGTTTTTGGATCTTCTAAATCTAATGGAGTATATTGCAAAGCCAGTGGAGCACTACAGGTGCATGTAATCATACATTTGACCATTAATCCCAAGAGGGCCTAGCTAGTTGAAGCAAGTCCATGGAGATGTAGCCCAGGAAGAGTGAATTCGTTATCAACTATTATGTAATATATATGTTGTGTGTTATTTCTCTGTATTTTATTTGCTCTAGATGAGTTTTTAAACGCTAATTAACTCATAAATTGCTCACAAAATACACATAAAACTTGACACATAAACCCCTTCACAATTGGTTAACTTGAGATGATCATAAACACATTATTTTAATACTGATGAGGGAGCTAGCAAAACAAAACTAGTTTTCCCATATTCAGATCAAGTGATCAGAGTCTGGATTGGGGGAAATTTTTTTCCAAAACTTCAATTGGTCAAAATTGCACCAAAGCAGAATGACCAGATCCGGCCCCTTGCTAGGAATCTTACGCAATTTGTTTCACTCAAAACAGAGTCCGTATGAGGAAGTTAGAGCCCGCTGACCGCCGTTCATAATAGACAAATTTTCAAAAAAAATGGTCAAACATGGTCAAAGGTCAAATTTTGGGAATATTTCTCCAATTGCGCCCAATAATAGGATGACAAGTGTCAGATTCTGAATGGCCTAAATTTTTGGCCATATGGAATAATTTCATTGGTTTTAGATGAACCAATGGGAGGTTGACATGAGGCTATCCCGACCACCACGTGCCCCCCCCCTCCCCCCAAGGTTGAGTTTGAATTTAAATTTTGGCAGAGTTAAACAAGCAAATTTAAAAAAAAAATGGTCAAACAAGGTCAAAGGTCAAGTTTTAGGAATATTTCTCCATTTTCACCAGGATGAAAAGTGTCAGATTCTGAATAGCCTGAATTTCTGGGCATATGGAACAATTCCATTGGTTTTATATGAACAAATGGGAGGATGTTATGTGGCTAGCCTAGAGGCTGCCATGTGCCCCACCCAAAGACGAGTTTGAATTTAAATTTTGTTGGAGTTTGAATTTAAATTCTGGCGGGAAAATTTGAATTTGATTTGGGCTGTAAAATTTGTAGGCGGAGGTTAGACTCGAACCCACGACCTCCCCCACACAAGCACCACCATTTACCATTGGACCACTGCATTGTCACTTGATAGATTATGGGCACGTTTGTTATTTGAAGTTTCAAACGCATTCGACTAGGGGCAAGAAGGGTCAGCCCTTGCCACAAAACCATGGCCCCAAGACCAGGAGTGGAGTGCTCCAAAAATAATGACGTGTTTAACATTTAAATGTCGGATTAAGCTTTATTAATGCGGGTTTATTTCAACTAATCAAATGTTAAATGTGCAGTTTTGTTAAATCATGTTTAGCGCTAATCTCCAAAGTTAATCTCCACTTACATTTAATTAAAATCTTAGTTTGGTTTGGTGGAATATACGGTGGAGCCACCAAATGCGGAGCTGCCCCCAGATTTAGTTTCCTTAACTAGAGATGTTCCAGTTTTAGTGAAGATTCCTAGGGAAAATTGAATGAGGCATAAATTTTTCTATTTTTAACCAATTTTGGCTCAAGAAGAGTCATTCTTAGATGATTTTGATGCTCTGAACACAATGGAATAGGTTGCAGAGGCGTTAGATCACTTCTGAAAGTGTTTTTGAAACTTTGAATATTAAATAAGCCTAAGGCAACCAGGATGGGAGGTCAAGCCTAGATCAGCTGGAAACCAATTTCAGAGATTGAATAGTCATTTTTGAGGTTTTTGGGTCTTCTAAATCCAATGGAGGAGGTTTCAAAGCCATTGGAGCGCTGAAAGTGCATGTAATCAGACATTTTACCATTAATACTAAGAGGGCCTAGCCAGTTGAAGTAGGTCCATGGAGATGTAGCCCACGAGGGGTGAAATCCATTATCAACTATTGTGTAATCTGTACGTTGTGTGTTATTTGTCTACATTTTATTTGTTGTACATGATTTTTTAAAAGCTAATTAACTCATAAATTTCTCACAAAAAACACATAATTCTTGGCACATAAACCTTTTCACAATTGGTTAACTTGAGACGATCCTAAACACATTATTTTAATACTGATGAGGGAGCTAGCACAACAAAACTAGTTTTCCCATATTCAGATCAAGTGATCAGAATCTGGATTGAGGGTAAAATTCTGCCAAAAATTCAAATTGATGAGAATTGCACCAACCCAGAACGACTGGATTTGGCCCCTCGCTAGGAATCTGGTGCAATTCGTGTCACTCAAAATAGGGTCCGTATTAGGAATTTAGAGCCTGCTGACCGCCATTTAGAACATGAAAATTCTCAAAAAAATGGTCAAACATGGTCAAAGTCAAATTTTGGGAATATTTCTCCAATTTCGCCCAATAATAGGATGACAAGTGTCGGTTCTGAATGCCCTGAATTTCTGTGATTATGGAACAATTTAATTGGTTTTAGATGAACCAATGGGAGGCTGACACTTGGCTAGCCCAAAGCTCGCTCGAAGTTTGAATTTAAATTTTGGCGGAGTCAAACAGGGAAATTTTCAAAAAAAATGGTCAAACAGGGTAAAAGGTCAAATTTTGGGAATATTTCTCCATTTTCACCCAATAACAGGATGACAAGTGTTGAATTCTGAATCGCTTGAATTTATGGGCATATGGAACAATTTCATTGGTTTTAGATGATCCAATGGGAGGTTGACACATGGCTAGCCCGGAGGGCGCCACATACCCCGCGAAGGCCGAGTTTGAATTTAAATTTTGGTAGGAAAATTTGAATTTGATTTGTGTAGTAAATATTTTGGGTGGAGGTCGGGATTGAACCTAGGACCTCCCCCATACAAGTGCCACTATTTACCATTGGACCACCACATTGTCACTTGATAGACTATGGGTGTGTTTGTTATTTGAAGTTTCGAATGTGTTTGGGCAGGGGCAAGAAGGGCGAGCCCCGAAGGGCCAGCCTTTGCCATAGAACTGTGGCCCCAAGACCAGGAGTGGAGTGCTCCAAAACTAATGACGTGTTTAACATTTAAATGTCAGATTAAGCTTTATTAATGCAGGTTTATTTCAAATAATAAAATGTTAAATGCACCGATTTTTTAAAGCGCATTTAGCACTAATCTCCAAAGTTAATCTCCACTTACGTTTAATTAAACTCTGAGTTTATTTTGGTGGCATATTCAGTGGAGCCATCAAATGCGAATCTGCCCCCAGATTTAGCTGCTTTAACTAGAGATGTTCCATTTTTAGTGGAGATTCCTAGGGAAAATTGAATGAAGCATAAATTTTGCAATTATCGACCAATTTTGGCTCAAGAAAAATAATTCTTAGATGATTTTAATGCTCTTAACACAATGGAATAGGTTTCATAGGTGTTGGAGCACTTTTGAAAGTGTTTTCTTCCACTTTGAATATTAAAGAAGCATAGGGCCACCAGGATGGGAAGTCAAGCCTAGATCACTTGGAAACCAATTTCAGAGATTGAATAATTATTTTTGAGGTTTTTGGGTCTTCTGAATCCAATGGACTAGGTTTTAAAGCCACTGGAGCATTGTAGGAGCATGTAATCAGAAATTTGACCATTAATCCCAAGAGGGCCTAACCAATTGAAGTAGGTCCATGGAGATGTAGCCCGTGAGGGGTGAACATCGTTATCAACTATTGTGTAATGTGTATTTTGTGTGTTATTTCTCTACATTTTATTTATTGTACATGAGTTTTTAAAAGCTAATTAAGTCATAAATTGTTCACAAAAGACACATAAACCCCTTCAAAATTGGTTAACTTGAGACGATCCTAAACACATTATTTTAATACAGATGAGGGAGCTAGCACAACAAAACTAGTTTTCCCATATTTAGCTTAAGTGATCGTAATTTGGATTGGGGGAAAAAAATTGCCAAAAATTCAAAGTGCTCAAAATTGCACCAAACCAGAACAACTAGATCCGACCCTTCTCTAGTAATCTGGCGCAATTCGTTTCCCTCAAAACAGAGTCTGTATGAGGAAGTTAGAGCCCGCTGACCACCGTGAAGAATAGGCAAATTCTCAAAAAAAATGGTCAAACATGGTCAAAGGTCAAATTTTGGGAATATTTCTCCAAATTTTCCCAATAATAGGATGACAATTTTCGGATTCTAAATGGCCCGAATTTCTGGGCATATGGAACAATTTCCTTGGTTTTAGATGAACCAATGGGAGGCTGACACGTGGCTAGCCTGGAGGCCACCACATGCCCCTCCCCCCCCAAGGCCAAGTTTGAATTTAAATTTTGGCAAAGTCAAACAAGAAAATTTTCAAAAAAAAAAGAGTCAAACATGGTCAAAGGCCAAATTTTGGGAATATCTCTCCATTTTCGCCCAATAACAGGATGACAAGTGTTGGATTTTGAATGGCCCAAATTTTTGTGCATATGGAGCAATTTCATTAGTTTTAGATGAACCAATGGGAGGCTAACACGTGGCTAGCCCTGACGCTGCCACGTTCCCCCTCCCCCCCCCCCCACCCCACCCCCTCCCCTCCCCAAGGTTGAGTTTGAATTTAAATTTTAGCGGGAAAATTTGAATTTGATTTAGGTGGTAAAAATTTTGGGTGGAGGTCGGGCTCGAACCCATGACCTCCCCCATACAAGCACCACCATTTACCATTGGACCACTGCATTGTCGCTTGATATACTATGGGCGTGTTTGTTATTTGAAGTTTAAAATGTGTTTGGGTGAGGGCAAGAAGGGTTAGCCCTTGCCACAGAATTGTGGCCCCAAGACCAGGAGCGGAGCACTCCAAAACTAATGATGTGTTTAACATTTAAATGTTGGATTAAGCTTTATTAATGCGATTTTTTTTCAACTAATAAAATGTTAAATGTGCAGTTTTGTTAAAGCATGTTTAGCGCTAATTTCAAAAGTTAATATCCAATTAAATTTAATTAAACTTTGAGTTTAGTTTGGTGGCATATTCGGGAGAGACACCAAATGCATAGTTGCCCCCAGATTTAGCTGCCTTAATTGGAAATGTTCCAGTTTTAGTGGAGATTCTAGGGAAAAATGAATGAAGCATAAATTTTGCTATTTTCGACCACTTTTGGCTCAAGAAGAGTCATTCTAAGATGATTTTGTTGCTCCGAACACAATGGAATAGGTTTCAAATGCGTTGGAGTACTTATGAAAGTGTTTTTTCCACTTTGAAAATTAGGCTGAAGCTTCGAATTTTAGAGATTGAATAGTCATTTTTGAGGTTTTTGGGTCTTCTGAATCCAATGGAGCAGGTTTCAAAGCCATTGGAGCATTGCAGGTGCATGTAGTCAGGAATTTGACCATTAATCCAAAGAGGGCCTAGCCAGTTGAAGCAGGTCCATGGAGATGTAGCCCAGGAGGGGTGAACTCTGTTATCGGCTATTGTATAATGTGTATGTTGTGTGTTATTTATCTGCATTTTATTTTTTGTACATGAGTTTTTAAAAGCTAATTAACTCATAAATTTCTCACAAAAGACACATAAAACTTGACAAATAATCCCTTCATAATTGGTTAACTTGAGACGGTCCTAAACACATTATTTTAATACTGTTGAGGGAGTTAGCACAACAAAACTAGTTTTCCCATATTTAGATCAAGTGATCAGAATCTAAATTGGGGGAATTTTTTTTCCAGAAAGTCAAAGTGCTTAGAATTGCACCAAACCAAAATGATCGGATCTGGCTCGTCTCTAGGAATACGACGCAATTTGTTTCACTCAAAACAGAGTCTGTATGAGGAAGTTAGAGCCCGTTGATCGCTGTTCAGAAGACGCAAATTTTCAAAAAAAATGGTCAAACATGGTCAAAGGTCAAATTTTGGGAATATTTCTCCAATTTCGCTCAATAACAGGATGACAAGTGTTGGATTCTGAATGGCCCGAATTTTTGGGCATATGGAAAAATTTCATTAGTTTTGGATGAACCAATGGGAGGTTGACACGTGGCTAGCCCGGAGGCTGCCATGTGCCCCCCCCCCAAAGGCCAAGTTTGAATTTAAATTTTGGCGGAGTTTGAATTTAAATTTTAGCGGAGTCAAACAGGGAAATTTTCAAAAAGAAATAGTCAAACAGAGTCAAAGGTCAAATTTTGGGAACATTTCTCCATTTTCGCCCAATAACAAGATGACAAGTGTTAGATTTTGATTAGCTCAAATTTCTGGGCATATGGAACAATTTCATTGGTTTTAGATGAGCTAATGGGAGGTGAGACGTGGTTAGCCCGGAGGTCGCCCTGTGCCCCCCCCCCCCCCACAAGGCAGAGTTCGAATTTAAATTTTGGCCGAGTTTGAATTTAAATTTTGGCGGGAAAATTTGAATTTGATTTGGGCGGTAAATTTTTTTGTCGAAGGTCGAGCTCGAACCCATGAACTCCCCCATACAAATGCCACCATTTACCATTGGACCACCACATTGTCACTTGATAAACTATGGGCGTTTGTTATTTTAAGTTTCAAATACATTCGGGCGGGGGCAAGAAGGGCAAGCCCCGAAGGGTAAGCCCTTACCACAGAGCCGTGGCCCCAAGACCAGGAGTGGAGTGCTCCAAAACTAATGATGTGTTTAAAATTTAAATGCCAGATTAAGCTTTATTAATGCGGGTTTATTTCAACTAATCAAATGTTAAATGCGCAATTTTGTTAAAGCGCGTTTAGTGTTAATCTCCAAAGTTAATCTACACTTACATTTAATTAAACTCTGAGTTTAGTTTGGTGGCATATTCAGTGGAGACACCAAATGCAGAGTTGCCCCTAGATTTAGGTGCCTTAACTGGAGATGTTCCAGTTTTAGTGGAATACCTAAGGAAAATTGAATGAAGCATAATTTTTGTTATTTTTGACCAATTTTGGCTCAAGAATAGTCATTCTTAGATAATTTTGATGCTTTGAACATAATAGAACAAGTTGTAGAGGCGTTGGAGCACTTCTGAAAGTGTTTTTGTCACTTTTAATATTAAAGAAGCTTAGGGCCACCAAGATGGGAGGTCAAGCCTAGATCAGTTGGAAACCAATTTCAGAGATTGAATAGTTATTTTTGAGGTTTTTGGATCTTCTGAATCCAATGGAGTAGATTGTAAAGCCATTGGAGCACTGCAGGTGCATGTAATCATATATTTTACCATTAATCCCAAGAAGGCCTAGCTAGTTGAAGTAGGTCCATGGAGATGTAGCCCAGGAGGAGGGAACTCTGTTATCAGCTATTGTGTAATGTGTATCTTGTGTGTTATTTCTCAACATTTTATTTTCTCTAAATCAGTTTTTAAACACTAATTAACTCTTAAATTGCTCACAAAAGACACACAAAACTTGATACATAAACCCATTCACAATTGGTTAACTTGAGATGATCATAAACACATTATTTTAATATTGATGAGGGAGCTAGCACAACAAAACTAGTTTTCCCATATTCAGATCAAGTGATCAGAGTTTGGATTGGGGGCAAAAATTTGCCAAAAATTCAAATTGGTCGAAATTTCACCAAACAGGAATGATCGGATTCGGCCCATCGCTACGAATCTGATGCAATTTGTTTCACTCAAACCAGAGTATGTATGAGGAAGTTAGAGCCCACTGACTGCTGTTGAGAACATATAATTTTTCAAAAAAATTGTTCAAACATGGTCAAAGGTCAAATTTTGGGAATATTTCTCCAATATCCCCAAATAATTGGATAACAAGTGTCGAATTCTGAATGGCCCGAATTTCTGGGCATATGGAACAATTTCATTGGTTTTAGATGAATTAATGGGAGGCTGACACGTGGCTAGCCCAGAGGCTGCCACGTGCCCCCCCCCCCAAGGGTGAGTTTGAAATTAAATTTTGTTGGAGTTTGAATTTAAATTTTGGCAGGAAAATTTGAATTTGATTTGGGCGGTAAAAATTTTGGGCAAAGGTTAGGCTCAAACCCACGACCTCCCCCATACAAGTGCCACCATTTACCATTGGACCACTGCATTGTCACTTGATAGACTATGGGCACGTTTGTTATTTGAAGTTTCAAATGCATTCGGCCGAGGGAAAGAAGGGTCAGCCCTTGCCACAGAACCGTGGCCCCAAGAACAGGAGTGGAGCGCTCCAAAACTAATGACGTGTTTAACATTTAAATGTCAGATTACGATTTATTAATGCGAGTTTATTTCAAATAATCAAATGCTAAATGTGTAGTTTTGTTAAAGCACGTTTAGCGCTAATATCCAAAGTTAATATCCACTTACATTTAATTAAACTCTTAGTTTAGTTTGGCGGCATACACGGTGGAGCCACCAAATGCGGAGCTGCCCCCAGATTTAGTTGCCTTAACTGGAGATGTTCCAGTTTTAGTGAAGATTCCTAGGGAAAATTTAATGAAGCATGAATTTTTCTATTTTCAACCAATTTTGGCTCAAGAATAGTCATTATTAGATGATTTTGATGCTCTGAACACAATTGGAACAAGTTATAGAGGCATTAGAGCACTTCTGAAAGTGTTTTTGACATTTTGAAGGTTAAAGAAGCCTAAGGCCACCAGGATGTGAGGTCAATCCTAGATCAGCTGGAAACCAATTTCAAAGATTGAATAGTCATTTTTGAGGTTTTTGGGTCTTCTGAATCCAATGGAGGAGGTTACAAAGCCATTGGGGGATTGAAAGTGCATGTAATTAGAAATTTGACCATTAATCCCAAGAGGACCTAGCCAGTTGAAGCAAGTCCATGGAGATGTAGCCCAGCAGGGGCGAACTCCGTTATCAACTATTGTGTAATGTGTATGTTGTGGGTTATTTCTTTGCATTTTATTTTTTGTACATGAGTTTTTAAAAGCTAATTAACTCATAAATTGCTCACAAAAGACACATAAAACTTGGCACATAAACCCTTTCACAATTGGTTAACTTGAGACGATCCTAAACACATTATTTTAATAATAATGAGGGAGCTAGCACAACAAAACTAGTTTTCCCATATTCAGATCAAGTGATCGGAATCTGGATTGAGCGTAAAATTATGCCAAAAATTCAAATTGGTTGGAATTGCACCAAACTAGAACGACCAGATCTGTCCCCTCGCTAGGAATCCGGTGCAATTCGTTTCACTCAAAACATGGTCCGTATTAGGAAGTTAGAGCCCGCTGACCGCTGTTCATAAAAGTCAAATTTTCAAAAAAAATGGTCAAAGGTCAAATTTTGGGAATATTTCTCCAATTTCGCCCAATAACAGGATGACAAGTGTCGGATTCTGAATGGCCTGAATTTCTGTGCATATGGAACAATTTAATTGGTTTTAGATGAACCAATGGGAGGCTAAAAATTGGCTAGCCATAAGGCTGCCACATGCCCTCCCCAAGGCGGAGTTTGAGTTTAAATTTTGGTGGAGTCAAATAGGAAAATTTTCAAAAAAAATGGTCAAACAGGGTCAAAAGTCAAATTTTGGGAATATTTTTCCATTTTCGCCCAATAACAGGATGACAAGTGTCAGATTCTGAATGGCCCAAATTTCTGGGCATATGGAACAATTTCATTGGTTTTAGATGATCCAATGGGAGGCTGACACGTGGCTAGCTTGTAGACCGCCACATACACCTCGAAGGCTGAGTTTGAATTTAAATTTTGGCAGAGTTTGAATTTAAATTTTGGTGGAAAATTTTGAATTTGATTTGGGCAGTAAAAATTTTGGGTGGAGGTCGGGCTTGAACCCAGGACCTCCCCCATATAAGCGTTATTATTTACCATTGGACCACCACATTGTCACTTGATAGACTGTGGACGTGTTTTTTATTTGAAGTTTCAAATGCGTTCGGGCGGGGGCAAGAAGGGCAAGCCTCGAAGGGCCAGCCTTTGCCACAAAACTGTGGCCCCAAGACCAAGAGTGGAGCTCTCCAAAACTAATGACACGTTTAACATTTAAATGTCAGATTAAGCTTTATTAATGTGGGTTTATTTCAACTAATCAAATGTTAAATGCGCAGTTCTGTTAAAGCACATTTAGCACTAATCTCCAATGTTAATCTCCACTTACATTTAATTAAACTCTGAGTTTAGTTTGGTGGCATATTCGCGAAGCCACCAAATGCGGATTTGCCCCCAGATTTAGCTACCTTAACTGGAGATCTTCCAGTTTTAGTGGAGATGTTCCAGTTTTAATGGAGATTCCTAGGGAAAACTAAATGAAGGATAACATGTTCTATTTTCGACCAATTTTTGCTCAAGAATAGTCATTCTTAGATGATTTTGATTCTCTGAACACAATGGAATAGGTTTTAGAGGCATTGGAGCACTTCTGAAAGTTTTTTTCCATTTTGAATATTAAAGAAGCCTAGGCCCCCTAGGATGGGAGGTCAAGCCTAGATCAGCTAGAAACCATTTTCAGAGATTGAATAGTAATTTTTGAGGTTTTTGGGTCCTCTGAATCCAATGGAGTAGGTTGGAAAGACATTGGAGCACTACAGGTGTATGTAATCAGAAATTTGACCATTAATCACAAGATGTCCTAGCCATTGTAAGTAGGTCCATGGAGATGTAGCCCAGGAGGGGTGAACTTTGTTATCAGCTATTTTGTAATGTGTATGTTGTGTGTTATTTATCTGCATTTTGTTTTTTGTACATGAGTTTTTAAAATCTAATTACCTCATAAATTTCTCACAAAAGACACATAAAACTTGACACATAAACCCCTTCACAATTGGTTAATGTGAGACGATCCTAAGCACAAAATTTTAATACTGATGAGGGAGCTAACACAACAAAACTAGTTTTCCCATATTCAAATCAAGTGATATGGATCTGGATTGGGGGCAAAAATTTGCCAAAAATTCAAAGTGCTCACAATTTCACCAAACCAGAACAACCAGATCTAGGTTGTCACTAGAAATCCACCACAATTTGTTTCACTCAAAACATAGTCCGTATGAGGAAGTTAGAGCTCACTGACCACCGTTCAAAAAATACAAAATTTTCGAAAAAAATGGTCAAACATGGTCAAAGGTTAAATTTTGGGAATATTTCTCTAATTTCACCCAATAAGAGGATGACAAGTTACAAATTCTAAATGGCCCGAATTTCTGGGCATACGGAACAATTTCATTGGTTTTAGATGAACCAATGGGAGGCTGACATGTGGCTAGCTCAGAGGCCGCCACATGCCCCCTCCAAGGCCAAGTTTTAATTTAAATTTTGGTGGAGTTTGAATTTAAATTTTGGCGGAATCAAACAGAAAAATTTTCAAAAAAAATGGTCAAACAAGGTCAAACATAAAATTTTGGGAATATTTACCCATTTTCATCCAATAACACATGACAAGTGTTGGATTTTGAATGACCCAAATTTCTAGGCATATGGAACAATTTCATTAGTTTTAGATGACCCAATGGAAGGCTGGCATATTGCTAGCTCGGAGGCCGCCATGTGCCCCCACCCCCCAAGGCCGAGTTTGAATTTAAATTTTGGTGGGAAATTTGAATATGATTTGGGCGGTAATTTTTGGGTGGAGGTGAGGCTCGAACCCACGACCTCCCCAATACAAGCGCCACCATTTACCATTGGACCACCACATTGTCACTTGATAGACTATGGGTGTGTTTGTTATTTGAAGTTTCAAATGCATTCAGGCGGGGGCAATAAGGGCCAACCCTTGCCACAGTATTGTGGCCTCTAGACCAGGAGCAGAGCGCTCCAAAACTATTTAACATTTAAATATGGGATTAAGCTTTATTAATGCAGATTTATTTCAACTAACCAAATGTTAAATGCGATGTTTTGTTAAAGTGAATTTAGCGCTAATATTCAATGTTAATCTCCACTTACATTTAATTAAACTCTTATTTTAGTTTGGCGGCATATTCGGCAGAGCCACAAAATGCAGAGCTACTACTAGATTTAGCTGCCTTAACTAGAGATGTTCCAGTTTTAGTGGAGATTCCTAGGGAAAATTGAATGAAGCATACATTTTTTTATTTTCGACCAATTTTGGCTCAAGAAGAGTCATTCCTAGATTATTTTAATGCTCTGAACACAATGGAATAGGTTGCAAATGTGTTGGAACACTTCTGGAAGTGTTTTTTCCACTTTGAAGATTAAAGAAGCTCAGGGCCACCAGGATGGGAGGTCAAGCCTAGATTAGCTGGAAACAAATTTCAGATATTGAATAGTCATTTTTTGAGGTTTTTGGGTCTTCTGAATCTAATGGAGCAAGTTTCAAATCCATTGGAGTAGTGCAAGTGCATGTAATCAGACATTTGACCATTAATCCCAGGAGGGCCTAACTAGTTGAAGCAGGTCCATGGAGATGTAGCCCAGGAGGGGTGAACTCTGTTATCAACTATTATGTAATGTGAATGTCATGTGTTATTTCTCTGCATTTTATTTTTTGTACACAAGTTTTAAAAGCTAATTAACTCATAAATTTCTCGCAAATGACACATAAAACTTGACACATACACCCCTTCACAATTGCTTAACTTGAAATGATCCTAAACACATTATTTTAATACTGATGAGGGAACTATCACAAAAAAACTATTTTTCCCATATTTAGATCATGGGGTGACCCGTTGATCTTAGTCTTTTTCAATTATCGTGGATTAGAAATTTCCTTCCTTAAATTTATAAGATTAGATGTTAGGGGTTGGTCTGGGGGTATGGCATTGGGATGGGACACACGAAATGTTTAGGCCGATAATACTTGGAGTATTTCCTTTGGCTTCATGCTAGAAGGAATTTTTATGGAATTGGGGAGGAGTTTTATTTTCCTTAATATATATGGGTCGCATTATGATAGGGTGTGGTTACAGAAAAAAATAGTTCATTCCTCTATTTTAAAGATAAATAACTTAATTATAGGTGGGGATCTTAATTTCTCCATTGGTGTTGTTGAATCTTGGGGCGCACGAGCTAGATGAGACCCCTTGTCTGATTTTTTCCTCCATCACCTTTCCTCCTCCAAGTTGATTAATATACATCTTATTCATATGAAGCCCACTTGGATGGATAAGAGGATTAGGGATGATAGAGTGGAAAAGTGTATAAACAGATTCCCATTAGCAGATGCCCCAGTGAATCACCTTAGCTTTCTTCACAATTGGGTTGGGGTCGAGGGTGTTTCAAACCAATCCCCTATTCTTATAGAGTTGAATGAGAATCCCCCTAAGCTAGAAAGTCCTTTTAAATTTAATGTTGAGTGGTTCAAGGATGACTCTGGTAAAGGAACATTTGAGACCTTTTGATGCAACTAAAAATATCTCAGCATTGCATCAATTTTCCGTTAATCTAAAACACATCAAATCTCTGGTAAAGTCTTGGTATTATCAGAAAAAACTCAGTTAGGAGGAGGATTTGCGCATAATTGAAAATCAAGTTTTCCTTTTATCATAATCATAAAATGAAGTTGTTAGTGATCAAGGATCCAAGGATGATTTGGGAAGGCTTTTCATAAGAATGAAGAAGCTTCTGGCTACAAAAGAAGTAGAATGGAGGCTAAAAAGTAGAGCCATTTGGATTGAAAAAGGGGATGAAAACACTAGGTTCTTTCAAGGAAAAGCATCGAAGGATGGTAAACACTATATGGAGGCTAAAATACTCTTGGAAGGGAGATGTCGAACTTTGATTTTTTGGAAAATTTGGGAAAGGATCACTTCCAAGGTTTATTTTCTGTAACCAGTGGATCCTCAATAGAAAAAGTTCTCAGAGTTTCGTATCATTTTCCAAGGTTCATGGCAGAGGAGGAAAATTGGAATATGATGAAGGAAGTTTTAGTTGAAGAAATAAAAGGGATCTTGTCTAGTTTCCAAAAAGATAAGAGTGCTAGACCAGATGGGTGGACTATTGAATTTTTTCAGGAGTTCTATGAGCTCTTGGGTGAGGAACTCCTGTGGGTGGTAAATGAATCTAGGATGGAGGGTCATATTATTCTAACATTCAACTTAAATTTTATTTCATTGATCCCTAAAGTTTCTAACCCTTCCTCATTTGAATATTTCGGGCCTATCTCACTTTGTAATTGCATCTATAAAATCATATCCAAATTGATATCCATGAGAAATTTGTTCGGCTCCTCTAGTTTCGGCCAACCCAAGGATCGAGGCCATTTGTGAGGGGTTGCAAAAATCTTATTGGGGCTATCTATATTTGAGTTTGGTTTCCCTTTCATCCTAGGTATCGGAGAAAGACATGTAATGTATTATGACTTTCTTAGGGTTTTCAGAAGATTCAGAAGTTACGACTTTCTTCGGTTTTATTTTTTGATTTTCCTTCATCTCAATTTCCATTGGCCTTTCCCTTCTTAGACAAATTGGTGAAGGAGATCCTTGCCCCGATGACAAAGGAATGTCAAACTGATGTTGAGAATATTTGAATCCATCTACAGTGTTAAAATTTAGAGACAAAAGGGTATTTAGAATTTTAAAACTATAGATGGATTCAAAGACGCCTTTGTCTATAAATTTTAACACCACAGATGGATTCAGAGACCCCTGTAGTGAAATGAAACACTTGAGTATCAAAATTTCAATTTTCCATTTCAAGAGTGACCTTTAAAAATTACTAACATAAATGGATAATTCATATACTTTTTGTACTTATTATTTGGTCATATTTTTATTCTTGGACTATAGTAGTCATTTACGTTAATCATTATTAAATTTTTCACTTATTATCTAGTCATATATTTTAGTCTTGGACTAAATTAGTCATTTTAGTTAGCCGTTTTTAGTTTAGTCACTTATTATCTATACATATATTTTATCCTTAAACTAAATTAGTCGTTTAAGTTAGTCATTTTTAGTTCGGTAACTTAAAATTGCTCAAATTTAATAGTAATTCACTTGAAATAATTGCGGTGACTAAATTTTTTAGTCACCTAATCACTAATTTCATCATTTTCTACTAGTGAATGCACTAAAAGAAGATACTGAATCCTTCTACAATATTTGCAGAATATAAATCATGATCGCTTAATCACATGCAAGTAAGAGAAAGAATTAAATCAATCGCACAACACAAGATTTTCCTAGGGAAAGCAACTGCTCAAAACCCCTCCATCTTTATTGTATAATTAACCAAGGAATCATGAAACAATACAATGCATGTGTGCTCACCCCAACCTCATACACTCTACCAATTGCTTCACATTGATCTAGGAAAAATTGGACAAACACATAGCCAATTTCCTGCCTACCCTCAGCCTACCTTGCTCACGCAATCCCTAGAGAAATAAACCCCTATTAAATAGGAAATTCAACCTTCCTTGATTGCGCAAACCATCATGGGCTTCCTGTGGATTTATAACTACACCTAGGTAGTTTGCTAAAAATACAATTGATAGTTTACTTTCCTTAAACCTTTGTCTCAACTGGGTCTCCATCAGAATTGACATGCATGCAGCTATTAATAGTGAATCATCAATGACTTGGTACATCACTACTTGTGAATTAAATACATTTTAATTCACTTGATCTTCGACTAGCTCATCAATCAGTTAGAACTAGTTAAATTGATTTTAAATCAATTAATGTGAGTTAACTCATCACACTCACACCACATTAGTGCTACAACTGCAACTAGACCTCGTAAATAATAGAATCACTCTGCATGCCTATCCTTTGACCCTCAACTCGAAATTTTTGAGCTAACTCAGTCTATCACACTTAGTTAACTATTACAAGTTGTTATGAGATAAGATTAAAATTTATTTTCCAATCTATTTAAAAATTGTTTGCGCACTTTCTCACTAATGTGTCACTAGAATCCCTCACTCATGTGTGACCTGGGATCCCACACCAGTGTGTGTTCATTTTCTTGTTGAATTTCAACAGATCCCTCCAATGGACATTTTTTACAGCCCAATGCACAAATTTGTGGTTAAAAGAGGTAGGAAGAAGAGGAATATTGATGAATCCCAAGCTTTATTCCCAAGGAAACCTTCTCAAACCCCTTCTCTTCAAGTTATTTGGAAAGGATCCTTTATTTCCCCTACTGAAGAGCTTGGGAAATTAACTCAATTTACTAGTGCATATGCCTCTGCAACCATGGATAAATAATTTGAGGTGCAATAATTTCTAAGGGAGAGGGATGAAAATATTGCCACTATGAAGCAAGCATTTTTAATGAAAAAGAGAAATTGAGAACACAGTGGCAAGCTCAATTAGATCAAAAGGTAATTACATTGACATAATTGAAAAAATAGTTCAATGCACTAAAAATATAGCATGTAGAGGAGATTAAGACAAAATATTTACAACTTGGGGAATTTTAGTAGAGATTGGAGAAATTGCAGATCAAGGCTCCCCATCTGGTCAAATTCAAATAGGAGGCCTATGACCTTAATGCCCAGTTACAAAAGCAGCAGCAACTATTCTGTGAGAAAATGGAATTGGTTCAGGTTCATCTCAAATTGGGTAATACTTTGATTGATTAGCTAGTGTATATGATAACATGTTATGATGAAGCCAAATGAGATCTCAAGGAGCTGCTAAAATGGAAAAATAGTGTTGAAGGAAATAAATCTGACTTTCCAAAAATTGATGAAATGAAAACATAAATTATTTTCAAAGGATGGAAAGCCATAACTCGTTTGTTTAAGAAGCTCATTAATGATGCAAGGGAGTTATCAAATTCCATAGTCAAATCCATCAACGATTCATTTCTTTAATCAAATCTAATCCCCTATTGTCTAGAAGATTCTTTTCGAGATGTACAAAAATTTCTCAAAGGTTGGCTTGAAGAGAGCGCAATATTTTTTAAGAGAATTGACCCTTTAACTAAATTTAATATTGAAATCAATTTGAATTTTTATTTCAAACCTCATAGCCATTGGCTGGTTTTAAAGGAACTGGATAATACCTCCGTCCAAATCCTACCACTTTTGAGATCGTATATATTTAGCTACCAAGTGCACATCAAGTCTTGTTCCCCTCCAGAGTTGGCAATGCTTATAGATATTCAAAGTTTATGGCAAAAACGATTAGATCATCTTCAACTAGTTCATAGTTGTTACAACCATTTTATTTTTATGATATTTTTCTTACGCTTTAGGTGAGAATTTTTAGGGAGAACAATTCCTCTCTTTATTTTAAATAACACTATAAATTCCCCTTTCGAACTCATTGCAAGGGGTTCTAAATTTTTGGAGAAAAGCAAATATTTTGTTGCACTTTTGTACTCAAGTTTTACTTTAATATAGTTTCAACCAATTTCAATTCCAGAATGCACAAATTTCCAACAATACGGGTACTTTTATCAGATTTGTATGCATTTTATTTTAAAAGGAATTGTTTCAAATATTTGGATATTATTCATGTATGCACTTTTGTTTATTCTAGAATTATCACTTTTGATGTGTGTGGATTAAATTAGTTAAAATACAGTGAAAAATGAAATTTCCGTTTATATGTGATGAGTTTGTAATTGATTTGATTAACTAATTAATCAAAACAAATATTTTATTGATTTTAGAAATGTTAATTCATGGGAATTTTTATTGTCACGAAACAACGCTATTTTTCTAACACATATAACTTAATATACCACAGTAAAAGTGATTATATTAGATTAGTTATAGTTTATA
This sequence comes from Pinus albicaulis, assembly GCA_034641835.2. NCBI lineage: Eukaryota > Viridiplantae > Streptophyta > Pinopsida > Pinales > Pinaceae > Pinus > Pinus albicaulis. The sequence continues at coordinate 50,906 of JAXQQM020063873.1, forward strand.
CCAATAATTACATCATTTTATTAGTTACCATCACTATCCACTTCACCCTCATACACATTTAGTTGTAATGGGTAACTGAACCCAAAATACTAGTCGAAACCACCAGTTTCAATGGAAAATATTTTGATTTGGGGTTCTGACCAGGTGGATTCCTAAATGTTGATGCAGTCAATTCTGGCCATCAACATAGCCTAAGTTTCCACTTTTTACTTGATATTTGTAAGAGATGAAACAAATTAGGAGTAATCAGAAACCTCCAAAAAATCATCTATATTATTCCAAGAGGACTTTACAAGTTCATAAAAACCAATTTCTTATGACTAGTTGGGGTTGTTTTTAAATGGAGCCTTAGGATTGTCCCCACATAATCCCAATTCCAAGCATATTGAGAAATTGTTTGAACACCTTATGGCATTGTACCATGACCAAAACCTTTACAAATTCTCCAAAATGGCATGGTGAACCATAAATCTATCAATACATTTTAAAAAAATTGTCTTCCATAACCGATTATTTGTCCAAATGGGCTTTGACTCTAAGGGTTTAATATAAACCCATCAAAGAGACTGAAATCGATACAAAAATAACTCAGAAAACCTATCACGACGAGTGCAATGCCCCAAATTCCTCCTTAGTTCAATGTTAGGTTCAAATCATCACGTAAGACTAAGTTTTCAGCTTGTATCTAATGCAAGGAGAAACCCTAGACCAAAATTCATCTCTCCTAGCATCAGGGACATAAATATCGAGTAAGGTAAATGTTAGATATATCTCCTTATATAAGACCTCTTTATGGAGTCATGGAAAAAAAACATAACAGTTAATCAAGGATATTTTATAACACCAACAAATGATGATACTTATTGTAACCTCCCCTCCCCACATTTACCCACTTTTACAATCCCTCCAAGCAAATGTGAAGTTGGAACCATTTTTCATTGACATAACACCCCAACCACATGCACAAGGAAAACTGAAGTTCTAGGCCTCCAATGGCATGCATAGGCATACGTCCATGCGGTGATTACCTAATTTACCCATTTCAATGCTTGCAGTACCAAGATTTGAGTCACTTTTCCAGGCTAGCATCCATACCACTGCCCAGAACTTCTTATAACTTTCTAGAATCATAATTTACATGAAGACAATGCCAAACATTCAAACTTGAAGCAAGAACTTGACCTACATTTCGTAAAACGTAATAGACATTTCGTAAAACATATGGCTAACATGTGAGTTATCGGTCATGAATGCATATCTGATCATAAATCTATGAACTTCATCTGAAACTCACTGAGAAATTCTAATTCCCTCTCAAGTAGCCGCAATAGCACTATGTAGCCTATGCATTCATTAATCATTCAAATATTTATCAAATCATGAATAAGATACATAGTTAGAGTAAATCATAGAACTGTGTTCATAACCAACATATAACCAGAATATCAACCATGAAAAATCAACATAATAACAAGTACAAGTGCTCATAAATCACAATACGAAAATAGTTTTTATTAACATATGAAAAATCCAACAAATTCAAGGACTTCCATGTACCACCCGACCAAATATTGGGTTGAACCAAATCTTTCTTTCAGTCAATCACCCCCATGCCATATTCCAAGCATGAATGTGGGATATCATGGGATAAACTAAGACATAATCAACTAGGGACTCTAGAGTTTAAACCACCTCCACCCCCAAGCTACCATGATCTCACCTAAACCTATATCGAGATCAAAAAACCAAACCAAGCTTAGATGCCTCAAAATTTCTTCATGAGACCACCTCACCTGGTTCCAAAACCTTCCAGAAATCCAGAGCTCAACCAAGAATAAATCCCATTACACCATGGTTATCCAGGAAATGGAAAGACAAGGTTGAAACCACTATCAAACTAGGAAAAACCCATGCCAATAGAAGAAAATGAACCAAATAAAAAAATGCATGAACCATGCATTCACACCTTAGCTAGGAAATCATACATGCAACCTATTACCTGCAAAATCCTCCTGCCGAAGTTGTTGATCCAACCTTACCCCTTCTTTCATTTGCTTTCCTTTGCTTTCCTTTCCTTAATTTTCCTGCTTGCTTGGTTTGTTTTTTTGGAGCTCTCTCTCTCTCTCTCTAACACTATTGTCAAGCCAAAATTAACAAAAGTTGTGAATTGGTTCTCTAATTCCTTTTTATTATAGATGTCTACTTTTTCTTCATTTTCCTTCATTTTTCCTCTAATTTTGACATCATAGTCATCATCATACTAATCATACTTGGGTAAATCATCCATATAAGAAATGTCATCAAGAATACACATTATATCAACAGATTATTTCTCCACGGGTTGATCTACAAATCCATTTTCATGATTGTCCATAAATGAATACATAAAACAATAATTTTTAAATCTATGGTAACTATAATTAGTAGGAAAATGGTTAGGGCCAACAACCTCTTCTTATTCTGCAATAAGTGGGACATGGTGTTTATTAACAACAAATCCATCCCTCATGATGATATTTTTCATCATTTCTTTCATTGTACTTACCAAAATATCGAGCTTCACTTTTGAAGATGTCAGGTACTCCTTTATGTTCTCCCTTTCTTCTACCTTCAACTTTAACTTTTTGACCAACAAATTAGCTTCCACAAATATCGCATTGTCCTGCATTTTTTCGAGTGTTATAGTGTTCTTTTATCTAAATTTAAATGTTGTTTTTAGATCAAAGGCATCCGGGTAGTGTAAGAGAGTTGAACCGGGAGGTGGTTTTATATTAGCAAGCATTGTAAGATATACTTGATTGAACCTAGATGAAAATTGTTGCACTATTTATCCGGGTTGTATTTTCAAATGATTATATCCTTCTAAAATCATAAAAGGATTCCTCTTGATCACCCATTTATCAAGGAAGACTTTCACAAACTGATGGAAATAAAAAATGCCTACAACTGGCAAGTTTTTGAACCATTTCTTGGCTTCGCCTTACAAAGATAGGGAAAAAATCTTGATACTCACATCATCTTCTTCAACCTCAAAAAGGTCGAGAGAATTTTCAAGACTCTGAATGTGTTTCTAATCGGTGATTTTACTATATTATCCATCAAACCTTGGAATATTTTTCAGGGAAATCATAGAGCATAGGAGGTAAGATTAGTGGCTTGTATCTATCTGGAATTTTACAAGGTATAGGAGTATGTACAAAAGTTGTAAGATTATTCTTGATCTCTTGAGGCTCATCAAGTTGAATATGGTCATCATAAGATTCAGAAAACCAAGATCAAAGGCATACAGAAAGTTTGTATTCACAATCTTCTAAGGAAACGAATAAAATGGAGGTATGTGATCTTTTCTCAAATACAGTATATATTGGAAAACATTTTTGACCTTCTCAGGGAAAGAGAAAAAATATGCACGACAAAAAACATGATGTCTTGGATGAAATTCCAAGTTGAATACCTGATCTTTCCAAATTGTCTTTTCATGTTTTGGTTGGTAAGGTTCATCCTCTAGTGGAGTCTTTAAATTTGATTTTGAAACTGATTTGGAGTCGCCAGGTGGATGATTTCAGCCTTCCTGTGTCTTATCATTATCCACCGTTATCAATCAGATCTAATACTTGTCATTCACACCTAGGGAAAATGTGATCTTTTGTTCCCTGGAAATGGCGCCAAAAATGTTAGTGCTCCTCAGTTTCCCAAGGCTAAGAAAAGAGACCGAAGGTGGTAACCTCAAACCAAATTTGGACTTGGTAGCTAGTGCTACCAAATCATAGAGGGCTCTCTCTGCAATCTCGTAGCCAATGAAGAGACTGGAGAGAAAAATAGATCTTAGGCTAGATATTCAGCTCACTAGGGTTTGTTGGATCAGGCTCAAAGGTCTATGGAACTAGGTCAGGGTTTAAAATGATTAGTTGCAGGGATAATATGGGGCAAGGTAGGTATGATCAGTGACATATTTGAGTTTTCATTGTGGCATAGGGTTGAAGTAAAGTGGGATCAAAATGAGGATAAGACTATGATTTCATTTATCAGAAGATATGGAACAAAAACATGAAAATCTCATGAGAACAAAGCATATAAACTATGAAGTGCTCTTAAACACTCATGAAATAATCACATGAAAGCATGCTAATTGTAGTAAGGAGAAAAAAATATTCAATATGATGAAAAAACAAAGGAAAAACATTGTCACTAAAGCATACCACAAGAATCCCAAGATAATAGCTGTAATTGCATGTATATTTCTGGCAAAAATATGATGTACACTAGTTCCAAGCCTTTGTCTAACTGATGTCAAACATTTGATTTGACTTCATCAGGGCCACATATAGATAAAAAAACTACATTCCCCCTCTCAGGGGCGAATCCATCATGATAGGAACTGATTGCATCAATCTCACTAACCAAACCTAAAACTAGGGAGGTTAGGAACTAACTCTCTATTTAGCCTTGATTGACTTTACAAACATTGATGACTATGAATTTACATAAATTTAACCTTTAACAACACTATTAAATTTAATTAGGTCATGTAATGTGGAGCAATAATAAGGGTCTTTTTAACTCCTAGTTACCTTCACATTAATTATCAACCCAGGGACGACTTTTTATTTCAAGAGTGTACTCAGTCTGAGGCGGCTATTTACTCAAGAGTAATGTTTTGCAGTATAGTGCTTAAAATGCAAAAGTAAATGAAAGCTAGAAACAAAATCTAATTGGAACAACAAGAAACTGAAATGTTCTAAACTAAAGCATTCACTCAAACAACCATCAATCGAGGATACAGTAGCAATAACTCATTCCTCTGGATATTGATGCAATTGAAATCAAACCGGAACAAGACAATCATTCATTCATTCGGAAATCAACATCAAAATACCTTGAAGCCTAAATCATTCATTCGGAAAAATAAGCAATGTATCAGTCAAGGGTTAGACAACAATAGCCCATCCCTTTGGAAACTGATGTAACCAAAAGTAATCAAGGAACAGATCATCAATCTGGGGACTAGACAGCAAATGCCAATGCCCACTACAGTTTCAGATCGTTCTGCACACCAAAGCAAAGATAATGCGAATAACAGGAAATGGAACAACAGATAAGGAATGGAACAGTGACTAGGAAATTATAATAGCAGCTGAATTTAATAAGAAACAACCCTTTAGTCTACAAGAATAAATGCAATAATTATGTCCTACAAAAATCGGATAGCAATCCCCTATCTTTAAAGATGAATCGAACAACACGCAGAAATAGAACACCATTAACTAATAATGAATATGAAACAACGATGGAAAGTCAAATACAAATGCATAATAACTTAACACACGACACACCTCAATAGCAATCTGATCTTGGTAATCCACTTGTCAGTCTTAGTTATAAATAATACGACTGTCTTTTAGAATGGAGCAGCAACGTTTATAAATTCAACAATCGCAAGGAAATATAATTTCTAAGATGAATTCAATAATACCAATGGTCAAATGTTACAACACAGACATTCCATAATTGAATAGCAACGGTATCCTGTAAAAACCATTTATATCAGCACTTAAAGAAACAGCAATGCGTTGCAAAATCGATATGATATTTCTGTCTCAGAAAATGAGATTACGTGACAGAGCTGTGATGTAAAATAATATAACATACCAGATTACCAAATAAAACTGATAAGCAAACCACACATAAAATAAAAGAATATAATATACAGTAGCAACAGCGTACTCCACCAGAGGCCGGGCCCTTAGCCGCCAACGGATGCTGCTGGGCTACTTCAGAATGAAAATAATGAACAACAACTCCCGAATCAGGTATTAATCATTAAAGTGTGAAATAATTACAACATCAAATGCTTGAGAATTACATCATGCAACAATCCCTATCCTATCATGAATAATCCACCATCATTCTTCATCATTTTTCCATCTGAAATCATCCCCAAAATCCTCCTCCCCTCTGATCTCTGTTCTGATTTAAATAAAGAGAGATCAGAGAGCAGTTACAATAAAGATAAGTACAACATGATTTCTATTACAAAATTGGATTGTTTCCAACCAATTGATAAACAAGAAGATATATTTCCATCCAGCTTTCAACAAGAACAAGACGAATTTGGCTTTGCAGCTGAGATTTGGAGGACGGCCGCAACAACAAATCTGAGAAAATCATGCTCAAAGAACCCTGTGGTTCTCTCAGTACAAGCCGAATTTGGGCAAACTGTTCTTCAATAAAGTTAATTGGGTCCGTTCTGGACAAAACCCATATTCCGGATTTTCCAGATGCATCTTCATTTTCTCATAATCTCAACCGCAAAACTGTCACTTCTTATTCCAGCGAATTTCTGAGTTGGCACTTTTAATGATCAAATCTTCAATCTGGAAATTATCTTGGAGGCTAAAAATGGTGAATAATGTTATAACCAATTTATTAAACTTTCATTGATAAAATCATACATAATCATCAATTTATTAGAAATAAAGGAGAATAAATAATATTCATTCATAAGAGCATAAATCATTATAAAATGGATTTAAATAATAAATTATAATAAATGACGTGATGAAGAATGGTAGAAATGGGTGGAATAAGCATTCACAAGTGATAATAATAATGGCATATTAACGGCCCAACAAGT